>JAOWBP010004700.1:57106490-57124475 GCA_028571105.1 Tragopan temminckii | reverse complement strand
AAATCAAGACTAAAGTCTTCCACAGAAAAGAGGACAAAGGACAAATTTCTCAACACTACTTTCTCATAGTTGCCATGTATTCACAAGCACATTCATGCTTCTAGAAACACACGTCTACAGGGTGTTTCTGTACTGGAGAAAGCTCAAGAAAGGGAAATTGAAAAGAAAGATACTCCTCAGAAGTTAAAAACCAAGAATTTTGCAACTAGAGGCATCAGTCTGACTCACAGAAATCCTCACAGCCTTCTGTCAGTAGACCACAGAGGACCAAAGGGGAAGAAAAGAAATCTAAAGTTCAGCTGACACTGTCAGAAGTGTGGCTCCTGATGTTAGAAATATCCTATTTATTTCCTATCACTGAACTACATGGCTCGTGTTGTCATGTCATGATTGCTCATCTCAGGAAGGAGCCTCCTCCTACATCTGTTTCATGAACAAGAACACTGCTATCTGGAGAGGAAGGGATGGTAATCTAGCACAGATTTTTATCTCCAGGTGGGGAAAGTCCCAAGGCAAGCTGCTATTGTTCCACATTGTGGTCTGGGCAAGACAGCAGGAAGGTAGGTGTTCCGGGGGCTGGGAGGACAGGACAGAGACATGGGATACCCAGGAGGAGAGGGGCAGGCCCAGGTCCAGAGAGGCAAACACAACGGGATCTGACTAAGCCAGAGAGGATGCACTTTAAGAGCAAAGCACCACATACTATCACTTTCCTTCCACTGGGTTGTCTTTCTGGTCCTTGGGCAGATGTGAAAGAATGATTTTGAATTTTTATTATGGTATGAAATAAAATGTATTTCAGGAACTTATTAGAGAGTAGATGAAATTCAAACAGAGTTCATACGTGAGTTGCTTCTTGTAAAGAAGCTCTGGTTAGCAAAACAAAGAATCTAAGGTCAAATCAAAAGTTTTTTTGTAAAAACAGATGGCTTTTTTTTGTTTTGTTTTGTTTTGTCTTGTGCAAGAGCAACCATACAGTAGGAAACTGAAGAGCAGGACAGATTTGTGTGTTCTCTAAGCTATGTACCATTTACCAAAGGCATTATCCTTAGGTACATACATTGCTAAATTTGGGGATTGAATGTTGCCTCCCAATTTTTTTTTCTTGAGATATGCATGGAAAACACTCTTTTTCAGCTCACTATGTTGCGTGAGCAATGCTGTCAACACCACAGTCATTCTACAGATTTGTGTTATCCATTTCTTTCATACACCTTCATAAAAGCATCCAACCTATCACAGTCTGTTATCTACACACCTGGGGCTGGCTTTGCTGTATGCACCCTGCCGATGTTCAGGCAGTGCACATATGGCTTTGCACTACACACAGCCTGAGCAGATTCATAGTGAGGATGGTGAAGATGGTGAACAATTACCTACATAGACAATTGCATGGTTTTGTGAGAGAGGCTGACTAAACGTCCTGATCCCTAGCTCTGTCCTGCCTCAGGCACCACTGCAATGACAGCAGGGAGAGGAAGAAGTCGTTAAAACAGTTAAGCCAGTTTCCTTCTCGGAAGGCTGATCCCGCCCAGTGCTGAGCAGCTCCTGAATTAATTTTGCCTCTTACTGTTACCCAGATGATTTTGATAAACAGAACACATGCTGGTTGCAGTTCTGGGAACTCCAACTGCCCCAGGTCTGTTTTGAGTACTAATATAAGTACTACGTCTGATGTCATGCGCTACCTGCACCGATGCTCTGGATGCTGATAGCTAAGTGAAAATGAGATATGAGTTGGCAAGTTTGTTTTATCAAGATAGATCGATGAAAGGCTGCATAGGAGAATGAGGTAGAGCAAACAAAGAACACAGAAGGGTAAATCTGTTGGTATGCCTCGTGCCTCAGTTTGTACCACATCTGAACTTGTGATACCACATCGGTGTCAGTACACTGTCACAATGTTAGTGTGCATACTGGAGGATGCTTTGAGCAAAATGAATGGAGAGAATAAGAGAGAGGGGCTTAAAAGACTGGAATAGCTGTGGTAAGCAAAATATAACATTCAACTAATCTATGAGAAATAGGGTAAGGCACAATAGCTTCTTCAAAATCAGAGAAAGCAAGCACCCATGACACAAGCAAGCATGCTGTGCTGGCTTGGGACATGGATGAAAGCTTTTTGGGTCTGAATATTACCAAACCCAGATGCAGAGTTCCCTCCAGCCAAAGCAGAAGATCTGCTGCCTGACTAGCGTGCCAGAGTGAAGCAAAACTCTTAAGTAAGTGCCATTGGAGGATAGTCCAACAAAAACTGAGTGGGTGTATGTCTTCCTCTTGCAGTTGTTTGTGTGTTGATCTGGCTCTTCAGTGACACTTCTGCTTGTGGTCTGTGTGGATCTAGGCAGTTCATTTAGTTTTAAGCTCTGTCATTTCTTTTGGTGTCCAGTGGAAAATTTTACATGGTATCAACTGGCTACTGATTTTATATTTACCAGTCCTTAGCTAATATCAGCATGTCTCCTGCATTAACTGTACTATTTACAATCACTCGCTTCCATTCAGTCTCACTTCCACATACATGGGGAAAAAAAATAGGTTTTCAGTACTTCTGATACACCCACTACTTCCCAGCTACATTTCTCTATTCACTCAAGACAAATTCCACACAAAAGTCAGAGAAACAGACCTAATTTACAACAGTATCTGTTTGTTTTTTCCCCTAAAGTCCTAAAAGCATTCAGGCTATGCATCTCTGTGAGTTAAGTTACGATACTTCCACAGGAGAGTGAGAAAAAGTTTTGAAAACCATGAAGTTTTACCTGCATTAGCTTGTACTTCACTCGGCTTTCCAGTTATAATCCATCTTGCATGAAATGTGAAATTAAGTCACAGACAAGCTACTTTATTTCCTTTCCCATGCTTGGCTTGCTTTGCACAGTCATCCATTTTTGCTTCAGCAATTCCTCTTGTTTCAGGCACTTAAAACCTTATGTCCTAAGCGGCCAAATACTTTTTAAAAGTGGTCTAAAAGTCGTGTTTATAAAGTATCACTGTCAACCTGTTCCACCCATAGCAAGCCACTGACAGAGAAACAAAGTCGAGGAACGATGGACCAGAAGTAAACAAAAAATATCAATTTCCACACACTTTTGAGAAGCATAGGTTTCATTTGTTTTATTTTTTAAACAAGAAAGAGCATTGCTGTGTTAATGAATACATACATTCATAGCACTCAATACATTCATCACTTGAAACAGAAACTCTGGGCAGAGCTGTCCTGAAGCAGCAGCAACCAGCACAGTGCAGAGGTATGGCAGGGAAGAATATTTTCATGTATTTCTTTAAGTCACACAAGTACATCTCCAGGCACAAACTTGGCTTAGGCGTTTGCTAACTTTTTAACTACTCATTACTTAGTTGCTGCTGTGAAAGAACAATGATTATTAAACTATTTCTTCTAGCACACTACTGAAAAAAGCTACTTATTAAAAAAATATTGAAATAAAAATATGGACAATGTATAAAAATAGTTTATTTTGAAATGTCACACTCAACTTTTTCAGCTCATTTCTGAAATGAATGACAACTACTGCCATTGTTAAACAATAAGAGGCAGAAACAACCAAGCAACTAATGTACATGTGAATGAATCTGTTTTCTTCTGTCCCACAAAGTCAGATAGAAAAAACGTAATTTCAAGCTAAAAACATACTTAAAATCTAACTTCAGCCATTTAAAAAGCTGACTTACACACTATTACTGGTTAAGGCTTACACCATTCTAACAAGCTTTGAACAGTTTTCACATATATAAGGTCAGAAAATTCAAAAGCAGCTCACTCTTCCTGGTGATGATCCAAACTTCAGAGTCCATCCAGGCGGCTACTGCTTTGGCAGAATGACTGAACACTGCACAGTTGTCTGAAATGCAAAGTCAAAGTACGTGAGTGCTGCCAAAGCAAAGCAGATTTATTGTCTTAAAGGCAGGCTACATAGTTATCATTCTGTTTACAAGCAGGTGCAACTCCTTCCATGTGTGTAGTAGCATTTCCAAACTTCCTGAATGCCACCTTAGTTTGAAGAATTACAGGGAGGGTGCACTGATAATGACAGCCAACAAACAATCTTGCAGAAACACAACACTAAAGTTAAGGTATTTAGGCTTCTAGGCTACAAGTGAAAAATTGTGCAGCTTATTTTTTGTTTACATGCATTAGTTGTCTTCATAGAAAGCTCTTTACAAAAGTGAACAGAATGCTCTGAAAGTGAAATTCCCTAAAAAGATGATTTTTTTTCTTTCACATGTTGGTTCACCATCAGCTCTGATGTATAGCTATAATGTACAGATATCTTTCTCTAACGGTGCACTGGTTGGAAGAGAATTAAATTAATGCTCATGATACATAGGGACAGGTAACTTCGAAAAGTTTATCAGGTCCTATCCCTGAATGGGTCTAAACAACGTCAGTTTCAGCTTTCTTGAGAGGCCCTTAGCCTGTAAGGCTGTCCACAGAACCTTTCTACCTAACTCAGTTCACTACAGTCCTATATACATAGTTACACTGATCTGAGATTTTTTTGACAAAGAAAATTAATCAATCAAGAATATTTTAAGATCAGAGCTCTACATACATAAATTATGAATACAGTTACCACCTGTAATTAGTCTAGAAAAAACGTCTGAAAAGAAACAAAACTTTGATTTGTTAGCTATCAAACATACTATAGTCCCAGCATGTCAAAGATGAACATGCTAAAACAATGTCTAAGGATGCCTTATCCAATCTGAACCATCCCGAAGTTTTCACTCATTACAACTTTCTTACCCAAGTACAACATCATTTCCTCTATCAGAACTGACAAACATTTCCCACTGGCTAGTACAGCAGTCTAAAAAAAAACAACAGGGAATATCAGCAGAACTCCACAGAGTTAAGAAGTTCATGTGAGGAGCATCCACAGAAGATCTAACACTGTACAAAAAGCTGATTTTCTTACATCCATGCAGTAAGAAAAATCAGTTCTAATATGAAATTCCCTTTATTATTTCAGTACAGATTCTCTTCTGAACTTCAAGAGCAGGAATTGTTAATAAAAGGTACAAAACTCAATTCCCAGTTTTTATAAGTTAAAATACTTTTCAACAAGTCAGTTTCACTTTTTTACCAATATCTTTCCCAACAAAGATAAACAAGAACCTACTAAGTCAGATCCCTCCAGAAAGTGCCTGCAGTCATTGATTTGTTTACTTTATGCTGTAATAAGCCTGTACTTTCCTTGATCAGTTTCTGATACCACACAATACTGAAGTTGCTCTTGTTACCTTTGATGTCTCTTCCAGCTGTCAACTACAGGCAAGCTCTGGTTTCCCTCAAACCACCCCTACACAGAATCATAGAATGGCCAGGGTTGAAAAGGACCACAATGATCATCTCGTTTCAACCTCTTGCCACATGCCTGATCTTGCTTCTGGATCCTTTCTTGGTTGTTTGTGGTTGCTTCTGACACCTGAATGCTGCATTTCTGCACGGAGGTCTGTCAGTCACTCAGCCAAGTCTGACTCCTGGTGGGTCTCTGTGAATCACTCAGATCTGAAGAATACTGTCTGCCTTCCAGAGCTCCTTGACCCTTCAGAGCTGCCTCCCATGAGATGCTGCCTACCAGTTCACAGGCTAAACAAGTATGCTCACCTGAAGTTCTACATCTGAACACCTTGCGTGCCACAGGGTCTTGTTTTCCACTATTTCATAAGCATTATAGCAAGAACTGCCAATAATTATCACCCTGCTATACAATTCTTCTCACTGAATCAGCAGATCCAGCTGATTCACCCATGGATGATCCTATCTAGAAATTTCCCTGACGTCAGTCAGACATTATGTGGACCACTGTTATCATCATGTTTCCTGGTCAATGACATAAACACACTGGGACCACACTCTGTTCTGAAAGGGTTTTGTAACCTGATGACACTTCAGACCAACAGGTTGTGGGAAGATGCTGACCTTGCAGAAAAGTTAACTCCAAGCTTTTTTTCAGACTCATGTAATCTGATCCTGGAGAACGGTCTATTACAGCAGTATGGACAGCAAATACTGACCTAAAGATGTACTGATGGTTAAAAGTAATGACATTCAAATAAGTCATGAACGGAATGGCATACCACAGGAGAAAAAACACATGAAAAGGAATCTTTTCCTACTCAGACATTTTTGCTTCAGCACTCTATGGTTACCACTGTGAGCTGCAGAGACGACATCAACTCTTGCATCACTAAGGAGGATGCACATCTCCAAGGAAAGTGACCAATGTAGTAGAGCAAGGAGCTTTGCAGCAATTTTGCTCCCGCCTGGTGAATTTCCTACAGTCATAGTACCAGAGCCTGCAGTACCAGAGGCCAGAAAGGAAAACCTGTTGCTCACACAGTGTTTTATGATTTCACATGGTTCCCTATGCATATATGAGAAACCGACACTGACAAATGCCTATCTTGGATATCCAGCTGCAGCCTGGGTATAAGCTGGTATAATTTTATTTTGTAACTGGTAGCAGAGCACCAGCATGCACAGCTCAGCTTCTTCCTTGTTGGTCTTCCTGACCACATTACCATAAGGTGCTCAAGAGATGCTGCCTTCAGCACTGGGAAAAAGTATCTCTGAAAGATGCTAGTTCAAAAAACCCTCCTCAGCTGACCTTCATATACTGCCAGAGCAAAATCTGTAGAACACATTTACAAAAATATGAATCTTTTAACTCTTAATGCAAACAAATATATGCACAGAGGCAAAACTTGTATCTCTCTTTGCTGTGTCACATAACTGCCTCTTTCCTTATTCAAAATTACAAAAGTCCAGGCCAGTCCTTCATCTATCACCATTTATTATCTAAAATGGTAAAATTTCTAGCAATTCCAGCTGTTCCTACAAAAAAAAACCAAAAAAAAACCCCCCAAAAAACAATTAAAAGAAACAACAAAGACTCCAGAACTTCAGATCTTCCTGCTACTTTGTTGTACTGAATCAAAAATAATGTGACTTCTACCCTCCTGACATCAACTCTCAACTTTATTACCAATACCCAGTTCCTGTTTCCAGACATTCTAGTATCTTCAGATCAACTTCCTTTCTCAGCTTATTATCACTCAAACCCAGCCACTAGTAGCAAAAAACATAAAAATATAAGAAACGCTGAGTTATATCAAAACTACTTCAATCTTCATCACTAATACCAGGCAGCAGCAAACAATTCAGAGAATGAATCTAAGAAACAATACTGGAAAGGAGTGTACCTTCCTCTCAGTATATCACATTTTCTTTCAGCAAATAGCAGTTCAATAGCTACAGAAAGCAACTGAAGTGGTGTTTTGAATGGCTGAAAGTGAACTGAAACAAGGGCTTGCATTTGTTATTGAAGGAGAACCTTACAAACACAGTTTGTTCTTTCTGGCCCCTTACTCTTCTTCTCCCTATCAAGAATCAAGACAATCATACAAACAAAAGCAGAACTCAAATACACCTGCCAAAAGTAGGAGGAAGGTGATTCCTGCCTTAGCAGAGATACCTGTTTCCTTTCACACCAGCATGAACAAAAGGTGCTGAGGAATTTCTGGTGCATATTTTAAATTATTTGTTTGAAGTTTTTTTTTCTTTTTTTTCTTTTTTTTTTTTTAAATAAGTATACATCTGTATTAAACAAATGTGCAGCTTAATCCTCTGAAAATGTTTTCTGTAATTAGAGGCGAGAAGGTCTGGTTCTGCTGTCTATCTTATCCATTCAAGACAACTTCCCAAAGACTGCAAAAGGAAAATGAAAAAGGCCTACTGCCTCTCAAAAAGGGGAAAAGGGGACATAAAAAATAACTAACAGTTGTTCCAGATAACTGGAGCTTGAGTGAGGAAGAGTGATAAACATAACCCAAAGTCTTCTAAAAAGGACTACACTGCCTAGTTAAGAATCAGCAAAACACTAATTTCAAGGATTTTGATTGAACTTCTATGAAGAACCTGGCCTGTTCAAATACGCTGAAATGAGTTCACAGGAAATTTTACTTAACATGACTTTCTTTTAGGATGTTAATTAAACTACACATGACAGTCATTGACCAGAGAACCAGACTGGAAAAAAATTTTCAATTTTTATCCCCATCAGAAAACTGACGATTTTACTAATACAGACAGTTCTGTCGATAGTTCAGTTTCAGGGACATACTTTGACATAAAAGAAGACATCACTTATGTCTATTTTTTTCTGTCTTAGTCAAATTTCAGAAAACGTATTAAGTTTCTTTAAAGACAAAGAAAGAGCCTGAAAGTTGAGAGAGTCATCAGAGATTAGATTCCTTCATTTCCCCAAAAGGCTTCCTCTTTTTCAGGCTGCTGCACCCACTAATACAGCTCTCTGTGGCCCTCTTCTGTTCGTTTTCCTCACATATAGATTCTCCTTACCCATCTGCCATACCATTCCAATGTAACTCTCAGTTCCTCTCATGCTGCACACCCTAGTACTGTCAGAAGTACTCATGTGTCACAAAAACCCTGTTGAGAAGTTGGATGGACATCCAAACTATTTTTAACACTGTTCTCTTACTCTACCCTATAGCCAGAAACGAATCTCAAGCACTCCACTGAAACTGCAATAATGTAAAAGATAAAAACAAATTCTTGTCTAATGTAAACATAAAAATGAATCCTTATCTACAAAAAAATTCTGCTGAAAAATTCCTTTACTGGGATCTTCTGTAATGTATTCTTTTCCACTCTTTTTTTCATGCACTTTGGATCTGAAAGCATGTGAATGAACAAGGTTTTAATAACATCAAGCTGGCTATTACCTGTATGTTGCAACAAACTCCTCTCCTACAAATTGAAGTGGATGTAATATCTTTGATGAGGTTCAGTCTTTCCCAGTTATCTCACTGTTCTAAGATCTAAGTTAAAGCTGAGCAGAGGTAAAGGTTCAATCTGTACACTTACCCAGATTCTTACCTATGCTATAATGGGTAGCATTTCAAATCCCCAACCATTTTAAGTTTTATAGCATTTCCTATGAAACTGAAGCTAAAATTGAAGCTAGATCTTCACAACAAAGCTTGTAAGGTTCTTAATGAATTTATTTGCCTATTTTAAATGGATTGGGTTTGTTACAGCACACACTCTAAAAATTTATAATTTAAGCAGAAACATTTGGGAACACATAATACATGTCTGTATGTTTACACTGTCCCCAGTAGTAACTGACCTCCATGTACTTACCTTCAGGGCGTGCAGGGTGTCTGTCCATTCCATGGAACCTATCTGAGGTATAGCACTCAGGAGTATGCTAGTAGCCTTGTTTGCATTTTCTTTCAGCGTCTTTAAAACTTTATCCACTGAAACCTAGAAATACAACAGAAATGAGTGGTATTTCTCAATTTTCAGGGCACAAATTTTAAACTTCCAGCTAGACTAAGCAAAAATGTGGAGTACAGGCAAAAGCACAGTATGTATCTTAAAGTGCCATGATCCTTCTAACTAGTAAGAACTTTCCTGTGACTGAATCTTTGACTGTACTTTTCACCTTGCTTCTGATTCTGTGAACTTTGCACTTAAAAAGAAAAAAAAAAGTGAATCTTTTCACCTGAACACATTAGAAGTAGTGTCACTAGTGAAGAAACATCTGCTTTTTAGCCATATTTATGCATCATAATAACAATAAACAAAAATTAACATATCTAGATAGTGATTATCTAAAAAAAAAGAAAAAGCAAAAGCTAGGTAAACAAAACAGTAACATAAACAAAACCTCTGTAGAATTCTAATTGAAGAGAAGTTTGTTTTCTGTATGCCACAGGGAACTTCAAACAAAATGTCACATGGATGTCTTTTTTGCAGCACAGTACAGATATGTGAGTTTTAACCAAATACTTGATATTTTTTTGAATTTCTATGAAAATTAGAAGATAAAAAATGTTTTAGATAGTCAGCAATTCATCTTAAGAACAATAAATATGCTAAGTGAGCTAAGCTCTATCAGCTACTGTCCTTTGGTATTACAGAATTGTATCCTCCAAGAGCTGCTGGCTCCCATAAAAATCTACACTATCTCTATTTTGCTGTTTTTGAAGCACTGCTCAATCCATGTTCAAACAGCTCTGTAGAAAAATGGAGGCAATACTGAGACTGCATTTAAGAAATTAAGATTTAGTAATACTGTACAGGGATGTTACAAGTGGGAAAGATTTTATTTGTGTAATAAAATTTGAAAGAATTTTTAGTTACTGAGGCAAATTATCAAGTGTCTGACTAAGTTAACTGTTATCTCTCAAGCAGTAAAGCTGTACTGTTCCTTTCTACAATAAGTATGATTTAATAGGCTACCAGGAGAAGCTGCCCACTCATAGCTGCTGCTCAGCTGTATCCCATGAGAAAACAAACTAAACAAGACATATCCTTTTGCACAAAGTTGCAAAAGAAGAAAATACCAGATCAATTATAGAACATAAGTTCACACCAACATGCATACAAACTCCTGATTTAGACACAAGGAGCTGAACTGTTTGCTAACAGTAAGGCAAGTTTATAAAAATGAGTGAGGTCACAACATTTGATTCTGTTCCTGCTTTAACATTTGCTACTCCAGAAAAACTCAATGATATTGATACAAGTAAAATCAGATTCAATTCAGTATGTGACCTCTGTCAAAAGCTACACACAGGTTCTCATCCAGACTCCTCTGGACAAAACCTAGAGGAAAAAAGTTTCACTCACTGCTTCTTCATGCTCCTTCCAGCAGTCATAATCTGTTGCCATAGCAATACTTGCATAACTCATTCCAGCTTCTTTTGCAAGAATCACTTCAGGCACTGTGGTCATGTTAATAACATCCGCTCCCCAGCTGCGAAACATCAAGCTTTCTGCTCGAGAACTGAAACGTGGTCCTTCAATGGTGATCATGGTCCCCTTGGAATGACACTGGAGCCCAAGTTTCTTTGCAATCTCAATAAGAACCTGCAAAACATGCCAATATCAGGAGAAGCAAATAACTCCCTTGATGCGCTGCTTCACATCTTACAAAAAAAACCCAAAAAAACTGTTACATACAAAAGAAGTTAGCCTGACACTAAGCAGTTGTGATTCACTTGGCTACAGCTGTCCAAATACAACAATCATTTTCAGTTTTCTCATCCATTACAATAAATTAATGGTCCTACTAATAGGAATGATCTTGAACTCACCTGACTTTGTATCAGCTGGATTACTGTTTTCAGTGTAGGAGGTAGGAAAGCAGAAACATTTAGCATGATTATTTAGGCTTTACTTACTTTGAGAATAGAGTGGTGGAAAAGCTAAATGCTAATGCTACTAAGTGCTACCTTGCCATAATGATAGATCTCAGATGGGAAGAATATGAAATTCATTTTTTGAAAATCTACTGTTGGCAAAAGTATAACCATATGCTTCAAAAAATATCCTGAAAATGTGAAAACAAATTACAACATTCTCCCATGCTACTGACTGAGCTGTACACTTTACGTAGTAGAAGTAGGAAGACTATTCTGCAATAGTCTTTCTATTTCCAAGAGGACCTAGTATATGCAGAATCACCATGACTTCCCTTCTTGGAAAATGGTCTGGCAACAGTTGATACAGTAAAAATGAGAGTGTAAAAGCATGCATAAAATGGGCCTAGGAAAGCCACAACTGTCCTGAGTGTGCTACATGATCTACTGAGGTGATTTCTGACTTGGCATGTGGATCAGGGGGTTGTTAGAAACAGCACAAATACCCATAAAGCTGCGGTACTCATATCTCCTTCAGCAGGGGGATAAATAGACAAACCTCTACTTCAGAAAAGAGTGGGTACGCTTGTAACCCACATGTGCTGGGGAAGGGCATTTTGCATGCAGCTGTATATGAATGCATGTAGATAGCATAAAAGAGAGTTTTGGGAGACAAGCTACAAAAGGACTTACAGAACTTTGTAGGTGCTTATTAACATGCTGTTGCTAATTACTCCTTACACTGATTCCAAATGTGAAATTCATCGACTGCCTATTAATTACGTTAATAAATCAATAAATAACTTCATTTGTGATCTGACTTAAACAAGAGAAACTGGGTAGTATTTCCATGAAACTCTTTACAAAGCTACCACTTAATTCCCTGCAAGATACTGCTGTGAGTTTCTGAAAGTAGTAACAACCAAGGCAGCCTATGCTAGATACTTTCCTTCCCAATTCTCATTTGATTTATGGTGTGTAAGCCAAATAAAATGGAACAGTGCCACATATTCGCAGAAATACAATTTAATAAAAACTTCTCAGATTTTTTATCTAAATTCCTTAATTACCCCACAACATAGCTGTTTTGGTATTATTATTAGTGCATTTAGCTATGATGTTTCTCTGAATTATGATAAAATGGGCTGAAATCATCCCAACAATTTCAGGAACGTTTCCAGAAAAAAAAAAAGAATTAGATCACTTTTAGCTGGTATCTCTTTTCAGGCTCTCCAGCAGCTCAAAACCACATGTTCATTTAAAACATCTGTTAGGCTGATTAGAATGCACAGGCTAATGAGATAATCATCACATGTCAGACTGGAAAGTACCTAAATGTTTGTTCTCTGAAAAGGAGCATTTCTTTGGCTTTTTTACAAATATTAATACCCAAAGAGCATTGTTTATAGCCATCCAGCAATCAGATGAAAACCTGATGTACGTTTCTTGCAACCTCAGGAAATTACTTATGTCTACTTACACTTTTTAAAAACAACAAGAAAAGAAATATAGTGTGATGTGTAGCCAATTATTTCAGTAATAACATTTTTTAATCCATTATATAAAACATATAGTTAGCTCTCAGTAAACAACTTGTGTGTCTTGTGGCACGACATCATGCTCAAAGTCAGTAAGCAACTATGTGTCAACTAATTTTTGGTAACAGCATGTGAGTAGGCTCCTGCTGCTTGAAAAATTCAAAGTATTTTGTATTGTTTGCAGCCCAGGGGAAGGAGGGTAGTGCAGGCACTGTATAATATGACTGTTTCCTCTTCAGCTTTAAAATGTCTTTACTTCATTGCATTCCTAGCGTGCTAAATGTTACACCACTAACAATGCTATGGACCTACTGGTGGAAATCTTAAAGCCACACTGTTTCCTCTCTAATTAATAAAAATAAACTATAATGGCAGTGAAGTGAATTGGTGACAAGCAGAATAGCTAGCAATATGAACATCTGTATGTGCTTAGGGTACAAATTGAGCCACCTGCTCCATAACTCAGTTTTGACCTGCTCTGTGTAGTAGCTGATAGCACAGAGAGTAAACCTGTTGGATGGATATGACTAATTATGCAGGTTCCTGTTCTCCTTGAGAATGTGACTCCCTGCAGCTTCTGATCAGACCATTCCACAAAAACACAAAACACTGAATTCAATCTTCACTCTCCTTTTTCCTCCGATTTAAGAATACAATGAGAAGGTATATTTAGTCAGAGATACACACTTTCCTAAAAGGTTTTAATTGTACTGAAAAACAGCAATATCACAATATTTAGTCTAAGTGTTTTTGATATTTGAAAATCCTGGAGTCACTAAACAAAGGAAAGCAAAATTTAATAAAAGACAACTGTAATTTGGCTTATGTCTACATTTAACATCATATTAACAAACTCTTCACTCTCTACCACTACCAATTGCTACAACGCACAAAAGCACAAATGCAATATCGGCACTTCTGTGAATGCTGAAGTATTGTTCTTAATTCTTGGTACTTTAAGTACATAGAGTGCCCCAGCCACAGATGCTGTTTCATTCAGCATGAAAAGGAATTAATTCCTAAATCTGTCTTTCAACTTTGTTCACACAGGTTCTCTTTAGCTGTTATATGACAAAAAAGATTTTTACCCTTGTGAAATCTAGGATGCCAATTGTCTTTTTAAAGTGTTCCACATACCTATACTAGCTCCAATAATCAAAGATCTTTTACTTTCCATGCCTTCCGATTACATTTTTCTTTAATACTTATGTGAATAACAGCAACATCATTTTCATGGCCCTCCTTTGGACTCTCTCCAATATGTTCATGTTGTCCTTGTAAGAAGAAACCCAGAACTGGACCAGGCACTTGAGCTGAGACATCCCCAGTGCAGAGTGGAGGGGGAGAGGTGGAGATCACCTCCATATTCTGATGGTGTCTAATTAGACTACTATACCACAAATAACAAACATCATAAAATACAACATTTTAAAAAACATCTTTATAATTCACTAACCTCTCTGGTTTTAGTGCAGAATGGCTCTGACATTGGAATATGACACACTCCTGGGAGACTGCAAGATTGACCATCATATAAAGTACAATGCCTTTTATTTGTCCTGGAAAAGCAGAAAACACACTTGAGTGAAGAACAGGGATCAAATAGAACAAAAAACAATAACCTTACGGAAGGGAACAAAAATATCCACACGATAGCAATGGCTACCTATACTCACAGAATGACAGAATGGCTGAGACTGGCAGAGATCTCTGGAGGTCATTTGGTCCAGTCCTGTGCCTAAGCAGGGACATCTCCAGCAGGCTGCCCAGGACCATGTCCAGATGGCTTTCAAACATCTCCAGGGAGGGAGATGCCAGAGTTTCTGTGGACAATCTGTGCCAGTGCTCCAACATCCACATGGTGAAGTAGAGTTTTCTGATAATCAGAGAGAACCTCCAGTGTTCAGTTAGTGTCCACTGACTCTTGTCCAGCAACTGGGAACCACACAAACCCACCTGGCTCTGTCCGCTTTGCTGCTTTCTTTGTGTATTAACACACACTGGTAAGATCCTCCACTGAGCCTCCTCTATGCTGAAGGCTCTGTCAGCCTTTCTCCATAGGGAACATATTCTAACCCCTTCATCATTTTCATGGCCCTCCTTTAGACTCTCTCCAATATGTTCATGTTGCACTTGTAAGAGGAAACCCAGAACTGGACCAGGCACTAGAGTCGAGGCATCACCAGGGCTAAGTGGAGGGGAAGCATCACTTCCTTCAATCTGCTGACAATACTTTGCCTAATGCATCCCAGGATACCATGAAGCCCTCTTTGCAGCAGCTCATGTATAAAGTGATTTGAATATAAAGACTAGCCTTATTTTACAATTTTTGTCCTTAAAAATTTTCACTTTTAAACATAAAATGGAAGAAACTTATGCATATTTATTACCTTCATTCTTCCATTAAACAATTTAATGAACACACAGAACGTTTCTGTAGAAAATGGTCAGAAAAGAGAGTACTTTATTTTTTATGTGGAAATTCAATTTTACCAAAACACAGTCTAATGCAATCTAAGACTTCACCAGATTACAAACAATGACAACATCACTCATTTCAGGAAATTAAGAAGATATGCTGTTCAATCACAATGGGAAATTAGAAATTTGAGTGGATTAGTATATTTGAGTGGATTCCATAGTGTGGGTTTGTGGTGCACGAATAATAAACTATGCTTTTTTTAAGAAATATTTTTTTAACTGTAATTTTCAGCACTAGCATATATATCTCCATAGTGTGCTGTCAAGCAATGCATCTTCCCCGCAAACAAAGATATGCTCAACTGTTAAATTTTAGTAATGACTTACTGAGATAGAACACACTTTTGAAATACAGGCTAAACACTAAAAGAAGCAGTTTTATTTACCTGCTTGGCATGTTCCTGTGTTTGCAAGATAGAAAGTCCCCAGTCATGAAACAAAACTGAATACAACAAAACTGAGTAGAACGAGAACAATCTGAAGTCAAAGGCAACATAACAGACCATTTTTCACTTGCCTTTTTAATACCGTGTGTCTTCTTGATGGCTGCATTAGCAAGATCTCGTTTATATAAACAAGAGAAATTAACACTGTGCAATTTGGACTTGCCAAATTCAGTTCCACACCCAAGCCATGAGCTCATCAGCAAATATTTAAATGAAGGTTGTCATATGTTACAGTAGATTTGAAAAAAATATATAACTTACTTTCAAGAAAGAGGTTATATATTTGGAAGAGAGTTCAGCAAATTAAAAATACATGCTAAATGATCTACAGTTTTAAATTTGGTTGAAATGGTAATATTAATTTTTCCCCTACAACACACTGAAGAGCTGCAATCAAAATCTGATTTGACATCTCTATTTCAAGTGTTTGCTAATGAATTATTTAGAATTGGAGGGATGGGAAAATCATAATCAATTTCCTGCATTATAGTATTTCACATGTTGTTAGTAGAGCCCTTTTACTTAGAACAGTGTTCATATATCAGATACGTAAGAGATCACTTAAGAAAGATCACATGTACAAACATGTATCTCTGACTTATAGGTACTCTGTTTTTTGGAGAGAACAGACATATCGCTAGATGGTCAAACAAGAAATCCTACTATGTTTAGCACCATACATACAAACTGCATGGGAATAAACCATGAAGATAAGACCTATGGCTGCTCTGATCAAGTGACATCTTGTATTTGCACTCAGGGTCTAACAATTTCCCTTCTATGCGGAAAGCTACAGTTCTGCAAATGTCACAGATACTTGATATGCTGCTATGCTTAGTGTTAAGAATAAACACAGATTTGAACCAGCCTCTGCTTGTTGTTATCTATGAAGCAGTGGCTGGCAAAGAAGAGTACCTTTCAGCCTCTCCTGCCTGTTGTCCTGTTACTTTAGTCAAGAGTTGGCCATCCTTATCTGTCCCACTAATCTGTCTGTAAGGCAGAGAACAGCCGCACTAAATTTTTCAATGCTGCACTATCATTATTTTGTATTGACTAAAGAAAGCCACAGTGAGGGAACAGGAATTGTCCCGGGCCGCATATAAAGTACATAATAAATTTAATGTATTTAAGTAACAAAGTTTACTTTTATATGTATTTCTTAATCAAAATAAAAAACGGAAAGCAACAAAAACATAAAACAAAAGGGATTTTAGATCTTGTTTCTGAAACTAATACATCAGGTTCCTAAGAATGGCAGTGGCTGCCAAAGCAGAAAAAAAACACACGGCGTCAAACCTTTCCCTGTGGAGATGGAGTGGGCACAGAGTAATTGGTCCAACTTAGAGGGAGTTGTAGATCATATAAATTCCCTCCACAAACTAACTCGTATGGGGGAGGGAAAGTGAAAACCAATCATTTGTGCAGTTCTAAGAGCTGTTCTTACTGCTGCCGTAGAGATCCACAACCAGCAGCACACAGCAGAAACCCAAATTGTTCAGTCGTTGCAGAATTGGTCATACACCTGCAGGACCAAGTAGAAGATCTTAGGGGACAGTCAGAGAAAGAAAAACATTCAAAAGTTCTCCTTCAGCAGCCCTTAGAGAACAGTTGGTAAATGAGAGGGAGATTAATTGTAGTTTCTCAGGGAGTGACTTTTATCTAGGAGAAAATCTGGAGTATGTGAGAGCCCAAAAAGACAAATCAGAAAAGCTGGTGACCCTTCTCTGCCCTCTGACAGAAACTGAGTATGCATATGAAGAGAGTGAAGGTGGGTACTCTGGTGTTAGTATCAAGGAGTTTCCTTATTCTGCTACTAAGCTAGCCTAATTAAAGAAAGATTTTGGTCACACCCCTAGGAAATAAGAGACAGAGTATGTGTGGAAAGTGCCACTAACAGGGGGAGCACAGATCCTGCTGACTAAAAAGGAATCAGAGGGTTATTGAGGACCTTCACCACTGGTAACCACTGTACCTCGTGGTCCTTTACTCAAAGAGTTGCTTATTGGGATGATTACTCCCCAGGACAACTGGTGTTGATCTATTTGCCCCACACCTGTCCTGTCCTTTTAACCCTCAAGGAGCCTCTTAACAAATACATCTGGAAGACTCAAGACAATCAGAGGAAAGTGTATAAAATTAACCATCTGGTCTTTACCTACCTTCTAACTGCGGCTCATTTGGGACCAGGAAGTTTTTTCTTTTCTTTTCCAGTTTTGCTTTCTCTAACCTTGGTTCCTCTGGAACTGGGAAGTTCTCTCTCTTTTGTTTTCCAGATGCTATTGAATGCTGATCCTGTTCCTGTGTCTCCCAAGTTCCCTTTC
>JAOWBP010004700.1:57088902-57106390 GCA_028571105.1 Tragopan temminckii | reverse complement strand
CCCTGCTCCTTTCCCTGAGAACACTGTTGGTATCATTAGTGTCACTGTTTCAGACAGGCATCTTTTTCAAATTAGTTTTTGTAATTGCTTATGCTGACCCTATCACATTCATTGGCTGGTCGTGGTCCCATGCCCATACTGGGCGTACTGGGCATATGGGACCGAATTCTAATTCTAACAGAGGCTTAAACCTTTCAACCATGGTTAAGCACAGTGATAAAATGTATTAGGAGATGAATGGGGCCAGGACAGTACTGCTAACTCCTCCAACTCCTGGGAGATGCAGGACAAAGAATAAAGTTAGGGTGTTGGATGCAATAAGTTATCTCTGTGCACCACAACACCCCTGCAGTCTTCCCTGTAAGCATTGGGAACCACCAGTGATTCTTATCTAATGTATTATCTCAATGGGAAAGAACTAACATAAAAGACAATCAGTTAATTGTAGATGCTCTTGCCATAACTCAAAATAATGTCTTCCTAGCTCTTAGTTGTAGAAGGTAAAGGAAACACTTTACCCACAAAAATTCAAAAGGTGATCTGGGACAATGCAAACAAATTTGAAAGAGAATTTCAATCTTGGTGACACCTAGTTAATTTTAATTATGATCCTGTTAATAACAATGCTACAGCTTTTGTCCTAACAATACACAATGCTTCACTATACAGCATATATACAATCATTGTTCTAGGACTGAATCACAATGGGGTTATACTCTACTCATCAGAACACAAAGTATGGGCCCAATGAAATGGAAACGAATGGCAAATGGTTGATGTTAGTTTATGTGCTGCATGGGAACAAGGATTTACTTGTGAGAGTAATACCATCAAGGCTCAAGACCTTTGTCTTGACACAGAGCAAAATATTTGCTGTTTTGAGAGATATCCCAGTGAGACCTCTGAAATAGTGCTCATCTATATTGGAAAAGGATGTATGTGTATGAGAACCTCTTGTAATTTTATACTCATAGCCAATATTAATGTAGATACAAGCGATCATTCAAATGTCTGTGTTTGTAACTTTACTAACATCATAGGATGTGACTTTAATTATTCAGTTCCAGTAATGTCGTATCAGTTGTAGTGATCCAATTACACATTAATCCAAGATTTGCTACCTGCCCCAATCGGAATGAATCTTGCTTTAGTAAAGAAATTACTGCAACATGATGATCTGTACCAACTAGAACACACCCAAGATAATGAACAAAAAAACCCCTAATTACTGTTCACCATGATACAAAAGAGATACACCTGGAAAGGGTGTAGTAGGATGGAGAACACCATTGGTGGGAAACACTTTTTAGATGGTCACCAACAGGCTGTGCTTCACCCAGCCGTGATTTTATAAATCCTAACATTGATGCATTTATTGCTTGTAATCATAGTATATGTGAAAGTTGAGCACATGCTGAGGTGACTGGCTCAGTCCAAATTACCAAGGAATCCGAAAGCTGGCCTAGGTATTAGATTACTTCTCTTAGGCTCCTGGTGATCCACGAGTAAGGCGAGTTCCATTAAGTGCATTAGTGGTACTCATGTTTTGCTCCTTTGCTTCATGTAATTTTAACACGTATCCTTCCCTTCTCCCCTCATTCCCCTCAACGCTTTTTTTCTTGAAACCACCATGGGACAGTGATAACAAGCTTTGCACCAATGGGTGGTGTGAGAAGTGAGAACAATACTTGGCTCAAAGCCTATTCAATAGCACCCACCCAAGGCATGACCTGCCGACTGACATTCACTGACACTTGCTGAACACTTATGGAGCTCAAACAGTGCATGTGAGCACAGTGAGGGATGGGTGGTGTGTTTCAGCAATGGCAACAGTAAGGCACTACCACTCTTTAGATCTGTTTTTTTTAAAGCAAAACAAAACAAAACAAAAGCCCAGAGCTAACACACAGGTATTCTTTTGTTCTCCTGTTATTGTTTTTGATACAATCTTGATTTGGTAGTAAATGGAACAGATTTGTAACCAGGTAGGTTGCTCCACTGAAGTGTCGCTTCATCGACACATGCTGAATGCTTACGGAGACAGAACTGTGGCACAGTGTGGTGGTGGTGTGGTGCATTTCAGCAGTGGTGACTGTGACAGGGTGTCATCTTTGCCAGTGCAGATTTTGATGAGTGTGGAATGCAGGCTCTTGTTCACTGCTGGGAAAAATGCACAGCTAATGGTAGTGACGGTGTTGAAAAATAGTGTTTTGTAGCTGAGAATTTGCTCTATCAAGTAGTGTCATCACGCTCACTGTATCTGTTGTAGTTTCCATGGAAATAAATAGGAGGCATTAGTTTCAGAGCAACTTATGTATATGCAGCCCAAGACAATTCCTACTCACTCAGTGCAGCTCAGGCAAGCCAAAAGGTGGGACACCCATGCATTAATATATATGGTATGCTCTCCTTTGTCTGTCTCATATGACAAATGAATCTAAAGAATCTCTTCTTATTATTCTTCACATCCCTTGTCATATTCAGTTCTATCTGCACCCTGGCTTTCCTGATCCCATCTCTGCATACTGGGACAACATCCCTGTATTCTTCACAGGCCACCTATCCCAGCTTCCACTGCCTATACACTTCCGTACCTCTGTTTGATCAGTAGTTCTTTGTTGAGCCATGTCAGTTTCCTGCCTCCTCTGAGCAACCTGTGCCAACGTTTTGTCAGCTGCACAGCACTGAATTGCTTCTTGGCATTCAGAGGGAATCTCTTCTGCCCCGGTCTGTGATCATTTCCTCTTGTCCTGTCAGTGGACAGCCTGGCTCAATCCTTTTTGCACTCTTCTTTTGGGTATTAATACACAGTGGTAAGATCCTTCCTTGAATCTCTTCTCCAAACTGAAGAGGCTCTCTCTGCCTTTCCGCATATAAGAGGTACTTCAATCCTTTAAACATCTTTGCGGCCCTTTGTTGTACTCCAGTAACTCCATGTCTTTCTAGTACAGGGGATCTCAGAACTGGACTCAGCACTCCAGGAGTAGCCTCACCAGTGCTAAGCAGTGGGGAGGGATCAACTCTCTTGACCTGATGGTGATACTTCGCCTAATGCAGCCCAGGACACAGTTAACCCTTCTTTGCCACAAATTAAATGATCCTCATCCTTTCACACATCTTCACATCACATAACTGACATATTTTTAAAAATCCTAATATAACCAAGCTGATAATACTGAAGCAAAGATACTCACTTCCTAGTGCTACTGGCAGAGTAAGGATAAATATAATTTCTTCTGTATAGACAAAGTGATCAGCCTAAACACTTTCAATGTCATTAAAAAGAAAAATAAGACCACTATCAGCAATACAGCCGCTCTCCACTCATAAATCAACTTCAGTGTAACAGGAAGCAGTTTATATAGAGTTTGCTACTGCAGGGTACTTAGTCATTTAGATACACTGTACTTCAAATATGCTCTCTTACAAGAAAAATCAGTTACACAAAAGTATAAGTAAACCAGAACTTGAAAATCCCTGCACTGCAGAGAACCGCAGAAATATTGCCAGCAGCACACATAAGCACAAAGAAGCCTAGTAACTCACTCCACACACTTAAAATTAGATCTAACGCACAGACAAGACTTTTATATATGGTACAACTATAAGTACTTATGTGCAATCCTATGTCTGGATTTTTCGGTGTAGATGGTGATCTTTAAATACTGCCTTTTTCTGTTTGGATTTTTTAAAACATGATAATCAAAGTGGGAAATTACACAAACTTCAAAAAAAAAAAAAACAAACACAACAAACTACTTCTCTATGATTCTTCAAAAATAAAAAATGTTAGCACCTCTCCTTGTTTTAAAATCATACTCCGGTTTTGATCTCCAACCTACAGAGCCTCATTATTACTGCATGTTTTTTCCTACCAGGCTTCTACTGTACTGAGTTCTTTTTTTTCACCTCTCCATTTCAGATCCTTCCTGAAATTTGTAATGGCTTGTGCTCTTAACCATGTCCCTCTTCCACATCAAAGAAAAAGAGAACTCTTCTTCAGAAGACGCTTCCCAAGGAGCAATACTGCGCTTCATTTAAGACCACTCTTCAAAGCCTGGTGTTTTCTCTGTCCCTATTAGAGGTGGGCACACTTTCCCGTCCAGCCTTCTTGTATCAATCTCCCTTTGTGCCACAAGAACTGAGGCTATCACATCATCCTATAAAAACTTACCACAGCTAAGAACATAACTAAAAACAGCTGTTACTCACCTATCAATGAATTGGTCAATTATGACGAGATCCCCAGGTTGTATTTCTTCTCGTAATGAACCACAGGCAGTAGTCACTAGAATGTGTGAACAATTCTCTTCTTTTAATGCCCAGATATTGGCACGGTAATTTACATTTGATGGCATAATTGTATGATGTCTTCCATGTCTGCAAAGAAACATATTGCCAGAGAGTAAAATAAATCAGAATGAAATTGGCTTCCTTCCCTCAAATAAACAGAATTCTAGGAAAAGTAATTTCTCTGAACAACACTAGGGACGGTATCGATCATATTAGCAACTTGCACTATAGCTTGTTTTCATTACTGTATCAAAGTTCTTTCAATATCTGGTTCACAAAGTAGTGTCACGGTTTTTAGTTTTTTTTTAAGCTGACATTCATTTCAAAGTCTTTAAACTACAATCCAAATACAATTCAGCAGCTTCGAGAGTTTTAAAGGCATTTTCACTGAATTCTGCAAACGATTTTCATAGATTCTGAATATCCAGGTACATTACATCCATAATTATAAAACACATTTGAAAGATATTCCCAATCATGTAAGAGGAGAGAAGGAACTTAATTTCGTGATTAGCTCCTTCACAGAGAGTAAAAGGTTTTAAAACTTGATCAGTTGGGAACTGGGAGCTACACACGGCAACACCAAGTACTGTCAGGCAGTCATCAGCATTTCTGATAAGCTAGCAAGCGTGTAGACTTACTGAGTAGTATTGCAGATGTTCTAATAATCCTCTTCTTTATTATATATGTTATTGTTTTTATTATTTTTTTTCAAATCTGACATTCACAAGTTACCTTTTTTTTCCTCCTCCAAAACACAAAACAAAGGTGCAATTACCTTGGTTTCATCACCTCTACTTGCTTGAGACTGTTGAGGGACCTTGGAATCAGCATCTGGCTCAGCCTATGCTGTCCCAATGCTGTATTAGTATTCTGACATATAATCTAGAGCACACTAGTCCCACATATACACTTCCAAGTAGGCCACTGTGAAATTTCTGACCATTCACTGGATGCTTCCAGTATCTTCTGAATAAGGTGACCCAGGAACCACATGGAATGCAACCTTCTAAGCAATAAAATTAGCAGCCAGAGGACTCAATAATCAAACAGCGATTTGAAAGATTTTACAAAGGTACCAAATAGGTTCGTCAGGAAACAATCTTCCTTTTTCACAGATCTGCAAACACAGGGAGCAGATAGATTACTGAGATTTTTCTTCCAAAGTCTAGATAGTACTGTTAATGTTCTTAGTCCCTACATCACTAAATCTATCCAGGAAAAATCCAGACTTCTGATTGGCTTTGCGAGCAACCCTATAGGGAAGAACAGGTCAGAATAAAAATTTATTCACCTAATATAGAAGGAAAACACATTTGAGTAAACTTCAAGACATAATATTCCTTAAAATGCTAATTTACCTTGCCAACAGCACACAGTCCACATTTTTTATCTTTCCCAGTATCAATGCATCTGATGGCTACAAAACAAGCAAAAAAGAATTAGCTACTGTCTGCCAACCACATTAGAAATCTTTACTGCTGCTAAAAATTAAGCAGGATGGTTATGAAAGAAAATACTAGTTACAAAAAAGAAATACCACTGCAGTCTTACATTGTCTTCAGCTCACAATAAGTCTGTGATTTGATGTGCCAGATTTATTAATAAGAGTTTAGAATCAGAAGATCACACCTGGCATCAAAGGATCACCACAGTTTTTCTGTGTTCATACTAACAACAATTGCAACCCCTTACTTTGGAGTTTTAAACAGTACTTTGAAACACTGATACTTTCACATACTTTGACATAGTATTTCAAACAGAACAGAGTGAACATAGAAAAGAATAATGAATAAGTAGCCTTTACATCAGTTAGTACATCTCACTCTCTTCCATAAAACTATATTTCTTTTTTGCTAAAAAGTCATTCGCTCCAGAAAAACCCCCCTCCCAACAGGAGTCACTTTTAATCTGTCCCTTCCCCTATCATTTCCCATTGTCCCCTTTCAGTCATCAACTCATAGCTCATTCTCATGCTCCAGACTGCTCTAACCCACCCTTCTGCTGCCCATGCTTCCCATAAAATCCCTCTTCCCCATCTTTTGAAAGTGAGTTTCAATCTGACAAAACTACCCAAAGAAGCAGGGTTGCACTTGCTCAGCCTAGCATGTGCTCTCCTCTCACAGCTGTAGGCCAACACACATTCCTCCTGACTAGCCAGGAACCTTGAGCATTTTTTTTTTGTAGATGCCTGGCTGGAACACGTGCCCTGCATCAGGTGATCTCAAGCCAGCAACTGCTAAATAAACTGTTCTGTGGGCTGTATTCTCCTTCTGGACTATAAACTTCAGGGATCTGAAATGCACAGTTCTTCTAGCTTCCCATCTTCAAAACTTTTTTTTAAAAAACGTAAAGACTCTGTTTAGATGCTTCTGAATACTCGTGCAGTTCTATGTGTTGCTTCTCCCTCTCAATTCAGAACTTCATCCATTTTATTTTCCTTATTTCAGTTTATAAGAAACTGTAAAGGTGCTCTGTGCCAGTCTCTTCTTCCCAGGATTTAAAGCTGAAATAGTTATTAACAACACAGTCATTTACATTCTGAAATCAAGCTTGCAAGTGACTCAAGAATTCACACATTCACATTTAGAAATGTCTGCTGTCTGCTACTTGATATATTTTTTATACTTTAGTGCAAGCTGTAAGATTTCATTTCTCATTTATAGTTGTTAATTCTATTAAACATGAAAATATGCAGAGATTTAGAATTAAAAAAAAAAGGCCTATGTAATTGCATTTTAGAAATTTTTAGTTCTAATGACAATATCACCTATTTCCTATTGCACAAGTCTATTTGGTCATTCTTAATGTGGAATCTCTTCAAAGCATTTACTGAATCACCTAAGATTAGATTCTGCCAAACAGAGACTAATCATCTTTTTTTAATGTAGAGAGTGTTTCAGAGAAGCTGTTTTCAGAATTGAAGTGTATTCTGCGTCCATTTTAAGTCTCCATTTTAAGAAGTCTCCATTCAATATTAAGCTGTTGACATTTAAATGTTTAACCTTACTTTATACATACTCTTATGCACCAGACGTGGCTACAGAATTATAATTTTCACATGGGGAGAAGGGCTTACTGCCTACTTGCTAAGGCAGTTTGCTCCTCCAGCATTCCATAACTGTGATGGATCACAATTATTTGTGTTTTTGTTTTTTGGGGATTGTTTTGTTGAGGAAGCCCATAAGAAAGATTTACAGTGTGAGGTAATAAGCAAGCAAGCTAGGTCATGGCAGAATACAGAAAACAATTTGGAACAAAGAACACAATGCTAAATTATGAGCTGAGATTATGAAAGGAGTTTGGAAATACTGCACTTGGGGGTCAGTAAACTAAAGGAAATAAGGATAAGCCAGCATAAGTAAAGTTATAAGGATGTGAATGATACAGAAATACAGAACTGCATTAACTACTCAGCAGAGCTAATGTGTTCCTTCCAGCATCTCTGCACCACTACCTCAGCACCGAAGAGCTCTGAAGTGCTGCCAGAATTAAAAAAAGTTCCAAAGGAACAATCTCAATCCAAGCTCTACCACAACCACGTCCTACCCGTGCCCCATCCCCGCCCCCAGAGTGTCCCGGTCCGGGGCATGGCGAGGCTGCAGTGCCCTCCTGTCAAGTAGTATGGCATTGTCCTTCATTTGTGAGGAAATCCTATCTGTTTTCAAAGATTTCAAATAACAGAATTCAAATACGTGTGTGAATTATTAATTAACTACTTCCTCCTTCCATAAAATCCGAGTCGTGCCTCTATTACTCAGCGTTGCAAAACGGAAAAGGAAGGAAGGAACCCTGTGTGGTTAACCCTAAGTTATGACAGTAACAGTTTAAACAAATCTCCTCTTCACAACATAAATATGTTTGTGGTGCTTACAGAATTAATTCGTTCCAGTGGCCTAAGTTCGGAAGCAAGATGGAACAGAAAACAAAATGAACAGAAAAACCGTAACGGGAAGAAGGATCTCACAGATTCCCCAAGCCTGCAATCACAGTTTCATGAAACAAATGACTCAAGTACTTCTGGGCAGGCAGGAGACGAGTGTCAGTGTTATCTGGCTTCCCGCTGCCAGCACACAGAGCACGTGTGAAGAGTAAAAAAGAAACTGCTTTGTTTGCCAGAGAAACCCATATGGAAAAAAGGAGGGGAACACAATAGAATATTCTAGAGTCGGACAAGAGCTATCATCCAGAAAGCAGAACTTTCTAACTGAGAGTACATTCTGAAGAAAGTTTTATTAGTAGCTTCAAAATACACTGCTGAAGATAAATGCTGTTACAAGCCATTTTTGCCTTCCAAGAAAGCAGTAGTGTCCATATACAGAGATGAAATGCCGAAAGGTTTTGGGGTATTTACACGAAATACTGAATTTTCATCCCAATGTTTTATGCAATGGGAATGATGGAAGCAAAAAAATGAGAAGGCAGAAATATACAGGTGAAATTGTATATATATGTATACATATTTAATAAAACTAATTTACTACATTTTTACATTATTACTAACATAACTAGAAAGATCAGGGAAGACCAACAGTGATACAGAGAAACTGCAAAAACGTTTGTATTTTCCTTTTTCAGGAACTTTTCCAGATTTCTGGAGAGAAAAAAATCACTTGGTTTTCAAATGATTCTTAGAATTTAAGATGATCAAAGCAGATGACAGTTCAAGGAATTTATCTGAGCAAAATGCATGCAATTACTGTGTTTCTAAAGGTAAAGAAGCATTAAAAAAATAAAAAAAAAAGCATGTATTTCGCCATTCTCAAATGTCAAAGGTGTCAAGGAACATCACCTACACTGAGGTTTTCAGCAACAAGCCTTTTTCTAAAGTTCTTCTCAAGACACATAACAATTAAACAACAACATGTAAGGAGAGTGGAACTGCGCTCTTCGCATTTTTACAGCGTAGAAAGAAATGAACATATGTGTTTAACTATGCTCTCTATTTTCCCTTTGCACTTAGACTTTCATTTTGCTACTTCCTAGTTTTGCTTAAACTATATTGACTTCACGTTGCATCTTAATATTCTCATCAGTTAAAAGACCACAAAGACCTGATGGATTTATGAAATTAGGTCCTTTACTTATTAAATTTTCAAGCAGACTCCCTCTCCTTAGTTTTCAAGGCTCTATGAAAAAGCATCTTCATGGCAGAAAAGAAAACAAGTTTGGTTTTATATCAATAGCAATCATGAGGAAGAAGATGATGCATTTTTAGGAAAAAAAACCCACACTTCTAAACTTTTCCACATATACCTAAAAAAAAAAAAAAAGCTCTTATTTTCAATTTTGCGTTGTGCAATGACAGCTGCTTATTTCTGTTGCTCTAAAATGAGAGCAGCAAGCTGTGTAGTTCCCCCTTCCTCAATGCTAAAACAGGCAAATATTAATTCACCTAATGATACCAATTACATTAGTCAAGTTTGCTTCTGTTCTGTCTTAACTGAACCAATTCAACCCATTCACTGCACCATAAGCCGCTGTACCTTATGACCCAACAGATGCACACCTTAACATCCACCAGCTCCATGAGGATGAAAAGTGCATTCATTCAAACACTGAAGTTAATTAGCTCTACAAAAGAGATTCTGAGGTCAATTCTAAAGCACTCAGGCTGCTCTGGTCTTACAGCGCTACTGAAAATCTCAGATCCAGTTCTTTCTATAAACTTCCTGTGTCAACTGGAACTTCTCTCTTCCCCTTTCCCTGCTCATACTCTCCTGTCCTTTGTCTTGCCTGTTCCTGTGTGTGTTTCACAATACATTAGGCACTGTGTACTGAGCAACATCCTCGGCCTCCACTCCTTTTTGCAGAAGAAAAGGGCTGAAGCAGTATGAAGGAGAGCTGACCATGAATACCTTGACACACAAGCAGTTTCTAAGCATTGTTTTCAAATCTGTTTCAAATGATCAGCTGTAAGCAAGACCGCAAGGACAATACTATATAAAGTGTATAAAAGTATAATTAAGGGTTTACAGGGAAAATGGGGGTTCATATACCTCAAAGAATATTTTCCTCCGAATTAGAAAGGTTCCTGGAGCTCTCTGACATATAGTGCAGGCCATACAATAGCACAAATATGAAAGAGGCTTATCACTCTTGACTGCAAATTCAGGACTGAGTTTGTAAATGAATCCAGTATACAAAGGAAAAGAGGTGTATTCGCCTTTGCACACCATCATCTTTTTAAGACTCTGTGAACAGCATATGGTCATAAAAAGGAAACAGTCTCATGACAGTATCCATTTAACACAGAAGCCTGGTCTAACAATTCTTCAAGCACACAAACATCTTTAAAAATGGGGAGGAGTCTTGTAATAATAAAACTTATTATACAGACCTTGCCATACGGAGTATCAACATATTTTTCTGTTCTTTCTTCTAAGATATCTGGATCATCCAGGCCAGTTCCACCAATAATTCCAATCTTAAAAAGAAAAGTACATTATCAGCCTTCTTGAAATTACACTCCATTTAACAACGTACCTCAAGAACTACCTGGACAGCCCCAAATCATATTTTCTGCTTGAGATGGGGCTAGACTATGCAGTTTTCCAAAAATAAATTTGCAATGACAGAATTAAAAAAAAATTATTTAACTTGACAATCTCACACAATATGATCATTTTCTTTAAAGATATTGAATTAAAAAAGCTATGGAAAAAACCTAAATAGATGTGCCAATTTATCATTTTTTTTTTTCCAACAGGAAAATGAGAGGTATTTTTTTGGGAATGTCTCTAAGAGTCAGATATACCTGTATAAAGCATCATACAATAAAGGCGCCTTGTTTCCAGAAGTAGGAGCAGTCCTGTATGTGACTGCAATACCAAATACCAGATAGTATTATATACTGTTACACAAACTTTTTTTTTTTTTTTTTTTTTTCCTGAAAAATTAGAAGTCTTTTGAGTTGACTAGCAAAGACCAAAGAACCACCTTGCTTCTGTAAAATGTTTCTGTACATCTTTGGAAAAGGAAGACAGCCAGTAGTATCTGAAATGAAAGGAACCTGCTAACAATGTCAGCTGCTTAGAGCGCTGCTAGGCTTCTCTGCACGTACACAATTAGCTCTTCTAGGATTAGTTCTTCTAAAAAGCAAAGGTACTCATCCAATATTTGCCCACAGCAGCATCAAACATTCTCTCCTCTGTATGTTGGGGTCAGATTTTATTCAACACACAACCTTAAGAAGAAACAAACAGACTCCTACTTTCTAAATTTAATCGTTTGAAGTTGATGTATTTCTTCCAATTTTTTAATGAAATAAACTGATAGTTCTAAAGCATAATGGAATGAAAAAGAGAGGGTCAAACAGAAGATCACTCAAATGTATTTCACTTTCTCGGGCAATCAGGCTGGAAGTACAGTGTTGTGTTTTGATACAGTTTATACTAAGTATGAAATGAACCACAAGGGCAGAATAGAGGGAACCATCACCTCCCTTGACCTGCTGGCCACCCCTTTTTTGATGCAGCCCAAGATACCGTTGAACTTCTGGGCTCCAGCTTTGGATTTACTGGAAGCCTCAAGCCTTTACAGTGCTGCTCTCAGTGAGATCTCCCAGTCTGTATACATATCAGGGGTTGCCCTGATTCACATGCAACACCCTGCACTTTGTCTTGTTGAACCTCTTTAGGTTATCCTAGGCCCAAGCACTTTCCAAGCACGTCCATGTCCCTCTCAGTGGCATCCGTTCTTTCTCTTGTATCAACTGCATCATTCAGATTAGTGTCATCCACAAACTTGCTGAGGATGCACTCAATTCCACTGTCCAGACTGCTAATAAAGATGCTGCATAACACTAGTCCTAAGACTGATCCCTGTGGAACACTACTTGTGTCTGTCCTTCACCTGGACATAGATCTGTTGACTTTGACCCCTCTGACTATCTAACCAGTTCTTTACCTGCCAAATAGTCCAGCCTTCCGATCTATACCTCTCCAATTTAGAAATAAGGAAGTAATGTTGGACTATGTTTAAAGCCTGGCACAACTCCACGTAGACATAAGGTACCCCTCTGTTCACCAATGCTGCCATTCCATTATAGAAGGCGACTAGATTGGTCAGGCATGGTCAGCCTTTCATGAAGCTGTGCTGGCTGCTTTGGGTCACCTCTTCATCTTGCATGTTCCTTAATATATCACCCAGGAGGATCTGCTCCATGTTCTTCCCAGGCACAGAGGGGAGGCTCACTGGCTTATAGTTCCCTTGGTCTTTCTTTATATCTTCCTTGAAAATGGAAGCAATGTTCCCCCTCTCCAGTCACCAGGGACATTGCCTGATGGCCATGACTTTTCAAATGTGATGGAGAGTGGCTTGGCAATCACATAAGACAGCTCCTTCAGGACCATGAATTGCACATTGTTTGGCTCCATAGACTTGCACACATTCAGCCTCATGAGTCTCAAGTCTGACTTGATCTGCTTTTACAATTTTTCATTCCCTGATCCATGCCTACAGGTTAAAGGATGTGTAAGGCATGGGAATCCTGACTGCCAGTGAAGAGTGAGGCAAACAATATGTTGAGTACTTCAGCTTTCTCCATATCTGTTTGCTAGTTCTTCCTTCTCGATTATCAGAGGGTATGCTCTCTTTGTCCTGTCTCTTCTAATCAGTGTACCTGCAGAACACCTTGTTATTTTTTACATCCCTTTTCAAGTTGAGTTCCATCTGTGTTTTGGCTTTCCTGATCCCATTCTCTCATGTCCAGACAGCATCCCTGCATTATTCCCAGGCCACGTGTCCCTGCTTTCACTGCACATACCTTTCCTTTTCCCTTCGTTTGACCAGAAGGTCCTTGTTGAGCCATGCTGGTTTCCTGCCTCCTCTGCCTCATTTCTTACGCTGGAGGATGGTGAGCTTTTGTGTTCTCAGTAAGGTATCCTTAAAGCTCTGTTCTGTTCCTGTCCCCAAGGACAGTTTCCTAGAGGATCCCATCCAATAATTCCAGCCTGCAGTTCTCTCTCCTGAACTTTGGGGTCCTGACCCTACTTGTTGCCAAGCCTATATTCTTCAAGATCACAAACTCAACCAGGGCATGGTCGCCACAGGCTACACTGCCTCTAGTCTTAACCTCTTTAATGATGTGCTCTGCATGAGTGAGCACTGGTCCAGTAATGCTTCACAGCATTCACATTCTGTTCAATACCTGGACAAAGAAGTTATCCTGAATGAACTCCAAGAGTCTCCTGGATTGTTTGCAGCGTGCTTTCCCAGAAGACATCTTGGTGGTTGAAATCTCTCATCTGAATGAGAGCCTGTGAGCTGACACCTCTTCTCGCTGAAGCAAGAAGACTTCATCAACAGACTCCCCTTGCCTGGGGGGCCCGTAGTAGACTTCATCCAACAGATGTCTTTTATCGGTCTGATCCCTAATTTTAACCCACAAACTCCTAACCTCAGAATGGCTGTTTTTTAGAGCCAGCTCTTTGCAACCTATCTATTTCTTAACATAGAATGCAATTCTCCCACTCCTGCTTCCCTGCCTATTTCTTCTTAAAATCTTGTAGCCCTTGACTATAGTGTTTCAGTGTCCGTGATTCATCCCACCATGTTTCTGGGGCAGTAATCAGGTCACAGTTTTCTAATTGCACCATGGTTTCCAGCTCTGCTTATTTCCCATGCTATGCACTTCAGTTTAGAGACACTTCAGCTGGGTTATCAGCTGTGTTACTTTCTTGGAGGAGCCCTCCCAGATTTTTTTGGGAACAAATCTGTGCCTTTGCAATGCTGCTTTCTAGAGCAACAGCATTTCTCAGTCCTTCCCTGTCCCTTGGAAGTACACCCCCTTCCCACATGAGATCTAGTATAAAGCTCTGTTAATCAGTCCAGCCAACCTGCTGCCCAGAACATTCTTGCCTCCCCTGTCAGTTCCATCCCATCCAACATCAGTACATGTGGTCTCTCTAGGGTGTGTCCAAGATCACAGTACTCAAAACACTCAGTGTGACACCATCCACATAGCCAATCATTCAGCTGGTCCATTCTCCTCCTGCCCAAATCCCAGTCTCCAACAAGGAGGATTAAGGAGAATGCTGCCTGTACTCCCAGTTCCTTCAACATCCTCCAAGGGACATAAAATCTTTTTAAATATTTTGCAATTTTCTATTTGCATTCTCCTGTGACCCAGTTTGAAAGAGTGGGAGCAAAAAGCAGTCCTCCAGCTTTACCAGACCTGGTAGCTTCTTTCCAGTGTTCAAAGTGTGGGCTTCTGGCAGGCAGCAAACTTCTCTAGAGAAACTGTACAGACAGCAAATGGGTGCCTCAATGCCCCTCTGTACACTGAGTCGCCAGTGACTAAGACTCTTTGCCTTTTTTTGGTAGCACTGCTTCTGACTTGTGTCCTTGATTGGACTATCCTAATGTGCCTGTTTCTGTGTCCAAACCATTATCCACACCTTCTTCTTTTTCCAGCCCCAGAGCCTCCTAACAGTTGTTTATGGGGACTTCAGAGGCAAGGGGGAGAATCCTCCTCCAGAGACATGCGTGCCATCCCCAACATCTTGTGTGTTACTGTGGTCTGCCTCCTTAAGGCTGGAAATTAGCTTAGCTTCTCCTTCTTGCAAGGACTTAAGACAGGGCTGTTGGGCCTGCCCATATCACTGCACAGTGCTATGCATCTTTCTCCCCAGTTTCTGAATACTAAGCTGCCTGGTGATTTCCTCACACAACATGGCCACCTGCTCAAAAAGTCAATAGAGATGAGGACCCTTGTACCTAGTCTCCCCTCTTTCCTCAGGCCCTTGGGGAACTACCAGATTGTGAAGTTCCCCACAGCCAGGGATTTGGGTGGCTCTTTTGCTCATCAGGAGGTCTTCTTGTGTGGACATGTCAGCCAGAAAGGTTGTGGCCCCCCAGTCTGTTCTGCCTCAATCCTGGTCATTGCAGTGAGTGCTCATCATATTTGTTCCAACAGAGTGCTGGTCCCTGCTGCTCCCAGATGAGAAGACAGTGGACCACATTCTGCCCTTCCTGCATGCCCTGCCTGTGTGAACTAACACGCAAGCTGCAGCATTACTCTGTTTGTCCATCCTGGTTGCTTGCTCTCCCAGGAGGCTGCCTTTGTACTTGTAGAGGTCCTATGCTGCTGCTCCTGGCACTGCCCACACTTCCTCAGCCACTCCTGTGAGGACTGAGGATTCCTAGCAGATCTGTCCTTGCCCTGGGGTCTCCTTGTTTTCAGAACCTCCCTCTCACAACCATGATCTCCCACTGTGCTGCAGAATGCACGAGCAGTGCTGCTAATTGCCTCAGAATAAAGAATAAAGAGTATAAGGAAATGTTTATTTACTGTCTAATGCTGGAACAGGATTCCCAGAGAAGTGGCTGATGCTCCTTCTGATGTCTGTCAGTGTAGTGACAGAATAAGGGATAAGAGTTTTCAAATAAACAAGAGTAGATGCCCCACTGATATCTGTCAGTGTTCAACAGGCATTTGGACAATGTCATCACCAATATACTTTAATTTTTGATTAGCCCTGACATGGTCAAATAGTTGGGCTTTGTGATCTTCATAGGAACCTTTCAGTGGAACTGTTCTGTTCTAGTCTATTCTACTCATCAAGTGATTAATTTTAAAAGAGACTGTGTGGTCGTCTTCACATGTCAAAAACACTACCCTGAGGAAGCTGATCACGGGCAGATAATGTCAAAGCGAATATGCGGAAGCAGCTCCAACGTCTCTCGTTGTCTTCTGCTACCCCCTTGTGGAACGTGAGGAGAAGGGCAGCAGAAAAAACTGAAAATCCACAAACACCAACTCTGAACATATTCAGGCATTAGGGAAGACTTCATCATTGTCTGCGTAGTATTAGATGTTTCTCACGCTGCTTATATATCACAAACATTTAGATTAAATGTTAGACTTATTTTTCTCATGAAAATCCTGAAATCCGCATAAACATTATGATGAATAATCATTTGCCTTAAGAATTATATAAGAAGGGTGCAAGATGAGCAGTCACAAAACTCAAAATCAAGAAATGATCATTTTTAACAATGGCCAGGCATAAATTCAGTAAACAGTGAAGATTATTATTTTTACAGGAGTCAGGATCAAAATGGTAGCTTTCTCTTTCTTGATTCTGGAAAAATACAATTTCCTTCAGTAACATAACTAGTTTTATCTGGTATTACACTTTCTGGCTTTATTACTGCCCCATGATTTAAGAATATTCAAAAGGGAATGCCCATCTGCCTAAATATTTATGTCTGGAGAAGAAAAGGGTACATGTTAGAGATATGTGCTGCACCTGTATGACATAAAGATCAGTTTGCTGTGGCTGGTTGCCCCCTACCAGAATAAGCTGTCTGTGGCCCCATCCAACCTGGCTTTGAACACCTTCAGGGACTGGGCAACCACCACTTGTCAGGATAACCTGTTCCAGTGCCTCACCACCCTCAGTAAACAATCTTCTTCCTAACATCTAACCGAAATCTACTCTTGTTTAGTTGAAAACCGTTATCCCTTATTCTGTCACTACACTCTCCATTGACGAGTCCCTTCCTGTAGGACACCTCTAGGTACTGGAAGGCCACAAATGAGGTCTCCCCAGGGCCTTCTCTTCTCTAGGCTGAACAAGCCCAGCTCCCTCAACCTTTCTTCACCGGAGAGGTGCCCCAGCCCTCCGAGCATCCCTGTGACCTGCTCCAAGAGCTCTGCATCCTTCTTGTGCTGGGGGCCCCAGGCCCGGATGCAGTACTGCAGATGGGGCCTCACAGGAGGCCCTCAAGAACACACTTGATCTCAAGGAAGCGGATGACTGCTCCCGTCAAGACACAAACCCAAGCGTTCTGCCTCACCAGCCTCCTGGTCTGTGGCAGGCCCCGAGCTCTCCAAGCGGTTTTTAAAAGGCACAGCACGGACCAGCCCTGCTGTGATTTCTTCTGCCTCGCTTAGATTGCAACCCTGCTGGAACTTCACACGTGCTCCAGTCACTTTCACTATCAAATCAGACTCGCCACAGCCGAGCCAGGAATGCGGGAAGGCGCAGCTCTCCGTGGGCCTGCTGCTGGACTACCATTCGCTTAAAAAAGCAAAACAAAGCAAAGCAAAGCAAAGCAAAGCAAAGCAAAACGCAGAAGCCCCGCGGCGTCTCAGGCACCGCATCGCCCCGCGCCAGCGTGAGTGAGCCCGGCCCGCAGCCTGCCACCGCCCGCCACGGCGACCGCCCTGCCCGCGCTCCGGGACGGG
>JAOWBP010004700.1:57039344-57064731 GCA_028571105.1 Tragopan temminckii | reverse complement strand
ACTATCTCTAACTATTCCCTTTACCCCCCTTATTCTCAATCACTGTGAAGCCTTCTTGCCTTTTTACTTTCACTTATGGGGCCCTTCTCACCTTTCAATAGAATTGCCTGGGGAAGGGCTGCAGGACAAGGTCACAGTAACAAGAGGATGCTGTGACCAATCACCCTTGATCATCTCTGCATCCACAACTTAGGAATGATGAAAACTGAGGAAATGATGCCCAGAGAGCCAGAGGCCATCATCCTTAGTGAACTGATTCACAATCCAAGGATTGTGAACATGGGTCAGCAGTTGCCAGTGTTGGTGCCAATGTTTACACCAGGTTGCAAGCATCATGTACTGTGGTGTGCACCTTCTTTACCAGGTGAGTTTGACCAGGCACAGCACACTGAGGCCTGTGCCCACTGAGGTGGGCTTTCAGACCTTGGAGCACCCAGAGAACTCACAGATTTAGGAGCAGACATCACAACCATACTACTGTAGTGCTAACACAGCTGCATACTGCTGACCTTGCAGTTATTAACAACCATCATTGTAGTTATCACATAATTATCACCTGCACCGCTAATTGTAATAACTATTGACATACCCGCATCACCATATGGATGTACTACAGTTATATAAACTCTCACACTACAGATGATTTTAAACATCATTCTATGGGTGTGAAATTGTCACGTTTTCTTTCTGTCTCTGACAGTGCCTCATCCATCCACCCCAATGGCATCTGTGAGCGATGTCCTCCCGATGTACAGTGTCAGCAAATGGAGTGACATTTCTACACACCAGAATGGGCAGACAGTTTGTAAACAAGCTCTGCCTTTATAAAGTGCCCCAGCTGCTCTAAAAAGGGAGATGAAAAAACATCTATCTAATAAACAAGCAAACAAATAATTACAGCAGTTGAGGAAACAGATATGATTTTGTTTCATGGCATGTTAAGTTTACCAGTTAAGCAACGGAAAACCTGTTCTGATGAGGGAATTACAAATATTGCTGTGAATTTCACACTTGAATGTCTTTTCTCTGGACAGGTGTGTTATTTGCTATAATCTATTAATACAGACTCACTATGCATAAGATAACAAAAATTTCTAATAATATGAACAACTTGCTCAGTGCTAGGTAGAAATTATAGCAGTATCCTGACTCATAAACTGTTAGTCTATTTCCTAGGACATATATTTGGGACCTAAAACAACAATCTTGTAGCATAGCGCTTTCAGTAGGGGACTGAGTCAGTTTTACACCAATGTACAACTCTTACTTCAGCATAAAATTCTCTTTATTGAGTATTCTAATTGTCTGAGAGACATTAAAATCTAAGGACATCTGGATGAAACCATATCCATTCCAACACTGACACATATCAGAATGGAAATGAACCACAGATTGCCTCATAGAATAATGCAAATATGTGAATTATTCCACACCATTTCTCTGAGTCTTGGCAAGAAATTTTTCTTCCATCTTTAGCATGATAATAGAGTACTGAGTCGCTGAAAATATGAGTGTCCCTTCATTCTCTGTCATTCGCAGAGAAGAGAAAAATGGATATTTGAGAGTGCTGTCTTCTCCTCTTAGATGGTAAAAGAGGAGAGGAAAAATTTCTGACAATTTTGAATGCTTGAGAAAAGTCCGTATCATGGCAAACATGGAAAAAACCCTTGACTCATGTCCTTTGCACTTTGCCCTTGATATTTCCTATCTGCAGTTAACGGTTATGCAGGTTCTGCATTTTGTTGTTTAAGTACTCAGTGGACTACTTAAACATTAATTAAACAAATTAAGAATTTTCAGCATCTGTATGGCTTTTACTGTTGCTGTAAAACAATACTAAAAGTAAGACAAAAACGATCAAGCATCAGATACTGTAACTGCAGCAGAATTGTCACCCAGAGATAAAGGAAAACTAAAATGACTGCAAAGGAATTTGGAAAATATAAAACAAAACAGCATTCTGCCTACAGGAAAAAAAAAAGGTCTGTGGCTGGATATTATGTCTATTCCTGCTGAAGTGGTGAGGGCATAACATAAAGGGAAGGCGAGCCAGGGTACGTAAAGGCAACAGCAGGAACTTTTTGGTTTGTTAAAAAGCAATTTTCAGTTTTAAATATCTGAGGGTGTATGAACTGATGATATTGAGTTTCTCTGAAATATTAACAGTATCTGAGATTCTTCTCTTTCTATTCCAGAAATACATGACATAAAACCCAATATAAGACTGCGCATTTTCCATGTGCCTTGTAACATCTACGTCTTATTATCTGTGGTATTTGTTTATGCAATAGTTCACCACTATTGTATGCCATAAATTAAGAGGATCAATATTTATCAGCTGGATTAGATTTAAAAAATAGAAGTGAGTGAAGTTTTACATCTTGCTTATACTGGAGAGGTGTATGCTCACTTCAGAGAAAGCATTAAGGCTCCCTTGGAATGAATGCTGTGAAACATGGTGACTACAGACAGGCAGAGTGAGTGACAGGAGCAGAGCCCAAAATACACATCTTCATCTATTCACAGAGATTGTTCTGCAGTTCTTCTAAGAGTACCTTCTGGCAAAATGTGTGTAAGCTTATGTGTATGTCTCTGTCAATGGCTGCAGGTTAAAACAGTCATCTTTAATTGAAGATATATTCAAAAATCATATTGTCATGATTGCATTACAGCATCACAATGCATGTTCCTTTAAACCACCCATTCCCCGTAACTATGTACCTCAGCCACAGGCACAGCTTAGGGCAAGAGCCACAGCTGAAGGATATGGCCTTCTGTTTCTATTTCTCTGGTGCTGGACTTCATGTCAATAGCCAAAAAAAAAAGAGGGGCCAAAAATAGTTCTGGGAGCTGCATACTCTGCAAAGGCTCAGCTCATACTGTGTTTTGCGATCTACTGAAAGCTTTGCAGCCACCAGTGTTTTCTGGTTTCTCCTGTCTGTGATGTGTTCCTACCCCGGCATTTCTGGTTGCCAGCATTTACCAGCTTTCCTGGGAGAACATCCTCCAAGGGAGAAGGAAGATGAGAATTAGGTTTTCTGTTTTGAAGAACCATTTACAGTGCTTCACCTTCTCAACAAGCTCATGCAGAGCAGAGCTAGCAGATCTTCAGGGTGGCTTTTCTTACGACACAAGAGCCCTCTATCTCAGGTATAGGAAGTCAGGGGAGGAAGGGGAGGCTGAACTGGAACAGGCTGGTCAAACTGGAGAGCAAGAAGAAAATGCACAGGCAGTGCATGCATGGACAGCTATCTTGGGAAGAGTATAGGGATACTGCTAGGCTGTGTAAGGATGGGGTCAGGATGGCCAAGGCCCAGCTGGAGCTGGAATTGGAGTGGAGTGCAAAGAATAAGAAAAGTGTCTACAGGTATACTAATCAGAAAAGGAAAGTCCAGGTGGGTGTACCCTCCCTTGTGAGCAACACAGGCAGGCTAGTAACAATAGACAAAGAAAAGACTGAAGTACTCAACAATTTTTTTTTGCCTCAGTCTTCACTAGCAACTGCTTTTCACTTCAGTAAGGCCTTTGACACATTCTCCCACAACATCCTTCTCTCCAAATTGGAAAGATGTGGATTTGACTGGTGTACTTTTTGATGGGTAAGGAATAGGTTGCAAGATCATACTCAGATAGTGGTGGTCAATGGCTCAATGTCTGAATGGAGGTCAGTGACAAATGTTATCTCACAGGGATCAGTACTGGGACCAATGATCTTTAATATTTCCATCAGTGATATTGACAGTGGCATTGAGTGTACCCTCAGCAAGTTTACAGATGATACCTAAGTATGTGGTGCAGTCAACATTCCTGAGGAATGAAATGCCATCCAGACAGACCTAGCCAGGTGGAGTAGTGGGCTCAGGAGAATCTGATGAGGCTCAACAATTTCAATGCAAGGTCTTGCAGCTGGGTCATGGCAACCCCTGCTATCAATACAAACTAGGGGACAAAAGGATAGAGTGAAGCCCTGCTGAAAAGGACCTGGAGGTACTGGTGGATGCAAGCTGGACATGAGCCAGCAATGTGCCCCCATATCTCAGAAAGCCAACTGCGCCCTGAGCTGCATCAAAAGATGTGGTGTGGTAAGCACTTTTAGGGAGGTGAGGTGATCCTGCCACTCTGTTCTGAGCTGGTGATACCTCACTGGAGCACTGCTTCCAGGTGTGGAGTCCTCAGTACAGAAGAGACATGGACCTGTTGGAGCCCCTCCAGAGGAAGGCCTCAAAAATGATCCCAGGGATGGAACACCTCTCCTATGAGGACAGGCTGAGAGAGCGTGGAGAAGAGAAGGCTCTGGGGACCTGAAAGCAGCCTGTCAGTAGGGTTTGTAAGCAAGGAGTCAGACTCTTCAATAGGGTCTGTTGAATAGGGTCTCCTGTTGTGAGAGGAGAACGGGAAATGGTTTCAAAGTAAAAGGGAGAAGATTTAGATTGAATATAAGGAAAAAGTTTTTTACAATAACAATCACGAGGCACTGGAACAGGTTGCTCAGAGAGGTAGTGGATGTCCTGTCCTTGGAGACATTGGAGGCATTTAAGGTCTGGCTGGATCAGGCTCTGAGCAACCTGATCTAGCTGTCGGCATCCCTGTTCACTGCAAGATAGTTGGACTAGATGACCTTTAAGAGTCCCTTCCAACTCAAACTATGCTATGCCATGCCATGCCATGCCATGCCATCCCATTCCAATTCTACTCCATTCCATTCTACTCCATTCCATTCACTTTCCTGGATCTTTTATCACTAGGTATACATCCACAGTGCATAGCTCTTGTGTGTTTTCTAGAAAACTGATACAAAATGTGGCTCAGGGTATGTGAGAAGGGCTGTGGCTTTGAGGTCCTGATGTAAAAATAATAAAATAAAGAAAAAAAAAGTTATTTTTGTTTTGTTATGTACAACAACAATGCTTTCAAGCCTGTGTTTCTAGCCATCTGGTTATGTGTCTGGCTATGAAACATGTTTTTAACTGAACTTTGTACATTTTATTAGGTGTCTTGGAAAGTGTGATTGCGTTAGCATAATAACTGCAGGTAAGTGAAGCTGATAGCAGGAACTGAGTCTGGGACAGAGGTGTGTATCCATTTAAAAAGAGGGAATACTTGGCAATACATGAAGGGGTGGAGAGGCAAAGGGGAAGAGATGGCAAGACTTAAGGCTACAAAAAAGATGCTGTCTTCTTCCAGAATCTCTTGGACATGGGACTGTATTAATTATGTATTTTATCTATTTATTTCTCCTGGGGCCTAAACAAAGACACCACACATGGCCTGCCCCAGCAGCTTAATCTTCTCTTGTTTATCTCTTTGTGGTAAAAAAGTTATGAAGGTCCTGTGTGACATAAAGCAGGAGGGTACTGGGAATAAAAAGATTAGTTCTGTCCTGTATGAATTTAAGGAACTCATTTTGCTTCCCTTGGTTTGAGACAACAAAAATCACAGAAGCTTGCAAGGCACTATAGTCTGTAGAGGATAAATGGCTGCAGGAGTACCAGCTAGTATTGCTGTTTCTGACAAGTCAGAACCTCCAAGAAGGCATGGAAAAATGGTGACTGTACCATTACATTCAAAACTAGTCTATCACTTCATTTCACAGCCACGAAGGAGGAAAGAGGGTCAATCAGATAACAGGCAAAGGGGTAAAGAAAATAAGCAAGAACAAGGTCTGTGGATTCCGACCAACCCTTCACTGCTTATAAAATTTTATGTTGGCCTTCCCATCTCCCCTCATGAAATGCCTCACTCTCCTATGCAGTCTCTGTTCTCCTCCATAGCACATCACAAATATCTAATTGCTGTTGTTATCATCTTTTGTCAGTTATGACAATTATATCAGTTTGATCAAATACTGATAGTGAGGTCAAAGCACTCAATGGATGACGGAAGCAGTTTGCCATGCATATATCATGTTTAAATGTACAGGTTTGGTTCGTCTTTAGCTAAATAACTAGTTACTAACAGCTGTAATGAATCAGCTAGAGAGAGGAATAGTTAAAAAAGGTAGTAAGAGTATTGAGCTACAGTAGGAGAGCAAGTCTGTTCAGGTTATGCCTAAGGTGGTTTTCCAGTAACACTTATGAGTTTATCACTGTTCACACAAAACTGGAGATGGATTTTGTACAGTTAATCCTGTCATCTTCGTACTAACTCTACCAGTTTCAGAGACTGCTTGTAGTGACTTTTTTCAGGGCATGGTACCACACTTTAATGTTAGCAGATAAGATAACATTTCAAATGGATAATATAGGAAGGCAGTTTGTGTTACACGGAGCCTTGGATATCCATCATTCATGTCATCTTTCTCATAGAGGTAAAGGTGACATTGAGATGTGAGGTCAGTGTTACAATTGTTGTCCATGTTCTTCACCTCTAGCGCAGAAGAGTAAATAGAATGCAGAGCTGTACAGCTATCAGAAAGGATGTTCAAAGGTATCCAGTTTTGGTGAGCTCTCAGTTTAGTATCTCCACACCATTGCCAAACACAAGTGTAGACTTCCAGAAGAGCAGGTGTGGAGGAGTGGCATCTCCAAACACTGCTAACTCATTCTTGTTGATCTTCATCTGTCATCAGTGTCACCAAGACATGTTAGGGTAGCCAGATAAGAGCAGCCCCAATCTGACTTAAAAGAACAGACTATGAAAATGTTACTTTAACTTCTCTACAAAGAGACGGAGGGTTAATAACAATTGTGATGGGTTAATACCTACCTACCACATAACATCCACACAGTGTCAGGCTGAGGATTTATCAGCCTTAAATCCTTACAGCCCATACCAGTGTTGCCTTTGAAAAACTTTTCTGAACACTGGAAATTCTGCAGAAATTCCGTCACAGAACTGAGTTTCCTCCCCTGAAAAAGTTATCTTGCTGAAATCCCCATAGAAAAGATGCACTCTTAAGCATTTCAAGCATTTTCTCCAGATGCATTTTTTTTTCTGTTGTTGTTGCAGTTTTTATTGGTTGGTTTGTTTGTATTAATTCAGATTCCAAAACACTCCCATAAAAGTGAAACCAGCTTTTCTTTGTGGTTTTTTATAAAAATAAAGACAGGAAGGCAATGTTCAGTATATCATCAAGGAGCATACTACCAAATAGCTAAATAAAGCTAAATAAATAAAAATGAATTGCTAACCAGATTTCTAATGGTATGCTAGATTTTAACAATTTGTGGCTGCGTGATCAGTTTCCAGAATCTCAGATTGTACAAGGGATCACCCACTAATTCGGTCAAGGAGACATTAAGACAGAGTAAGAAGACAAGGAGAAGGTTTCTGGGAAAGCTTAGACATTGGGTAGTCCCCTTGCCACCCGTTATTCCCTTTTCCATTTACTGTCTGGGAGATAGGATGGTAGGAGCCAACAGACAAGAGCACTTCAGATATTTCTGCAATAAAAATTCAATTTCAGTTTTCATGTGAGACTCGGTGATATATTTTTTAAAATCATTAATACCCCAGTGATGTTATAAAATATTTTTCATGTAAAATTCATCATAATTATTTATTTTCTGTAATAAATAATATATGCATTTGTAACATACATAAACATATATGTAACTGGAATATAGTAATATAAATATTGCCATGTAAGACAGAAAAGTGATGAATTAAATCCAGGAAATCTATATTTTTTATGCAAGAAATTCAACTCTGTTTTTAAGTGAAAAAGAAAGCTTGAGAGTAGGTCCTTAAAGGCTTTATTTTTAGACCTAAAAATAGGATTATGGTGCTTTCAGAAGAATGTTATAATTTCCCTTATTATTATGAGATTCACAGAGCTTGATTTGCTACCATGAATACTTTAAGGGGAATTATGGTATCAGTTCTTACTCTACAGACATCAGCTACATGGAAACCAACGTACTACTTGGAAATTCAGAATGATTTTGGAAACTAATCTGGAAGTTTCACTTTTTCCCAAGATTAATTCTACGTTTGAAACTGGAAAATAATATACTGAGCCTTTTTTAAGCCACTGTCTAATATCTTTGTGATGGAGCAGTAAGCACCTCTTTTCACACCAGAGCAGAGTATGAAACCATATTTAATTCTTGCCATGGTTGCAGGAATTATTTACATCAGCAAGGAGAAAGTATAAGCTGAGATTTGCTGATTTTTTGCTGTATAGTTTTGCATGTAGAAAGTAGGAGGAGAAGGAAACAAAGAAAAAAAAGTGCAAAAATACAGAAATCTTTCCTTGAAATAGAGTATGTGCTTCTGTTCTGTAATGAACAGAGACAGAAATAAGGACACATTTGTGTGCTCTGCCGCACTTTATCTACAGATCAAATTTCACCTGAGATTTGCTCCCAAATGCACAATTTCAAACACACCCAATTTCAGTAATTTCTAAATTTAAAGCCTTTCCAGGTTTTAGTCCTTTTTTTTCTTCTTTTCTTCGAGATTGTAAAGTAAGAGATGTTATCAGCACCTTAACTGAGAATATTAAATAATAATAATAATAGAAAGAAGGAACATGCTCTATTCTCATGGAAATTTCCATGATTCCTTAGAGAACACAACACTGAACAATTAAGTGCTTGAAACATGCATTTGGATCTCATGATGTAATTAGCAAATTACACCTTTGTAGAAGTTTTCACAGGTTAATGGTGGAAAAGAAAGCAGATCTTTTATTAGTCATTCTAAACTATCTCCGTATCAGAATTGCTATTTAATTAACTTCTCTGTTTAAGTCTGTCTCATTACATTATGAGATCTGAATCACACTTACGTGACCTCTAATACCTTAAAAATGTTAAGGGCCAGGAAAGTTAGCCCAGTAGGTACTTGAGTTGCTGATTGTTTTAATATTAACCACACCATTGTACTGCTGAACTCCTGCAGTCTCTGTCTTGAGCCTGGCTTTGTGAAGTAATAGTTTTGTCATGCCTTAGACATACTGAAAACCCTGAATATGAAGGGGTTATTTAAAAAAAGAAAAAAAAAAAAAAAAAAAGGTGGCGAAGAGAGGAGCTTCTGTAGGCTGTAGAACAGAAAAAATAGTTACACGTTAAGAGCCTTTACTGTGGTTGCAGTTGTAATGAGATAAAATGGGTTTTGCTTTTCATTAGCAGAGTAACTATGGCACTCTTTATCTCAGTATAATCTTGATCTCAGTCACATTGCTTTATCCTTTCCATTAGGTTTATACTCAAAGTTTATGCACAAAAGTTCTGTAAGGATCATCAACAACCAATCAATTTCCCAGGAATTAAATGAGAAATATTCCTAAGCAGAAAATTCAGGATCTATTGCACAGCACCGTAAGGTTACTTAGAGTCATAAAGCTGAGACACTGACGATAAGTGTGAACACTGAAAAGCAATTTTAAAAGCCCCCCAACTATCATCCTAATAGTTTTTGCTTTATTCATGCTGAGGATTACTTTACAAAATGCTTTCAGTGCATATACTTTCATAGCAACACAACTGACAGACAGGGAAGGAAGAGTTGTTACTTAAGAAGTCATAGCTGGAAATAAATAGCTTTTCTTTTTCTTTCTTGAAGAGGCTTAAAATCTAACTTTCACATCATTCTTTTATTGAATCAGACATCTAATAAAATTACTAGAATTTACACCATTGTGAGGTTAGAGTTCATAGAATTTCAACTGGGATTTGCAAGAATTACTAGAATTTCGAGCACCGTGACGATGATACCCTCCAAAAAGAAGACCAAAGAGCTACTTCATTTATGAAAAAAAAAATCTACTGTATCCCAGAAGCTCATAACACAAAGTGGATACTTGGAAATAAGCTATCAACATCAGAAAAAACAAAACAAAACTTTTTAAACATTACTTCAATTTAAAAATACTTTTCCTACTCAAATAATAATGTATCTGTGAATAGAGAAAAATCAAACAATTCTCCATTCACACCAACACAGAAAATGAGCTTGTTCATGAGGTGAGTTTCTTGTCAGTGTCATTGCTGCCAGCTACTGCCAGAACAATACCTCAGATTTTCTGACAAGTTTGGTCCTGTGTGGGCAATTAGAGTTGCGTTCTTCTAACTGCCTTTGAGTCACTCTCATGCAACATTTAATAGGGGCAGCTTTAAGGGTAGATAAACAAGTTACGTTGACAAAGAAAGCAGATTCTTGAATATCAGTTATGTTTCCTTTGCTGGAAACAAACAAACAAACAAAAAACAACTATAACAAAAACCCACAAACAAACAAAAAGTTTCTTGTTGCAATGGTTTATTTAATATATACAGTATTTTGTAGCGATATTTTAGTTTCCAAAACGGTGAATATCTCCTACATTCCCCTGAAAATAGGTTGTTTCTGATCTGTGTTGTTATATGAGCAGTAAGATTTGCTATTCACCATTCACACTGATTGCATATTTTTGCATTTTCCCTGGTTGATTTGAAAGTATATGGAGGGTGGGGGTGGTGGGGAGAGATGTTGGCGAGAAGAGGTTTATATCCAGTTCTAGACAAACCTAGTAATAAAATGGGCAGGAAATGGTGGGATTTTAGTACCTAGTCCTTACCAGCTGTGTCAAGCCCTTGGCGCTCTCTTGCTCTGCAGAGGGAGCAATAGCAGGGCAGAGGACAGGGTCTGAGATGGCCCAAGTCTGGCAGGCACTGAGATACAGCTGCAGCCCCGCTTCTACAGGGGTGTTCCTGTGCACAGCGGTGTTCCTTCTCCTGCCCTCCCTGAACAGCATCCAGTGGTGCCATGCCATGGGCCTGCCATGATCCAAAACTTTGGGAGAACACACCCCAGAATGCTCAGTACGAGGCTGTAATGGAAACATTTTCCCCCCAGATTTCTCTGCAGAGTCATTTCTGTAGCACCACAACACCTACAAAACCCAGGGCCACGTTAATGCTGCAGTAGGATACATTAAACTCACACAGTACCATTTTCCCTTAGTGGGTGTATTCAGCTCATTTAATTAAGCCTGTGAGTGACTGCACTTCTCTTCTGACTAGGATGTGACTCAAGGATAGCGAAACTTAATAGCATGTTAGTCATCTGCCCAGAAGTGAAGTATTTTATAGTGAGCTACAAAGCCAGCAAATTCTGTATGTACGTGTGTGTTTTAATGCTATTCTGCTAATGAAATTTATTTACTTGTACTAATGAAATTAATACAAAACATCGTATCAACTGATGAGTATACATGGGTAATACAGTTTAAAGGTGTTGTGGGTTGCGCTAGGATGAGGTGTTAAATATAATGTATAACATGCCAAGGGTTATTTGTTTTGTTTCAGTTGTTTTCCTTGTACTTTGAAATTATTCCTGCCAGTTAGTATGAAGTTGTTGGCATAAAGGTCATGAAAATATGTACACATTTCTGTTTCTGCTATGCATTGTGCCTTGATCGATGAAGAAAGAAAGCAACAGTTCGTACAGAGAATACCCCAAAACATTTGTCGGCAGGTTTTTTTCATCCTTTAAAAGATACCATGCAAATCAGGTGTGTGTACAAGCGAGGGGGAAGCAGGGCAGGACACAGTGATTCAGAGGACTGGCAGTGGAATAAAGAACCGATGGAAAATGGGTTTTGCTTGCAGGCGTAAGGATGAGTGATGGCATGGCTGAACCCTCTTTTTATCCCCCAAGCCCAGGCTGGCACACCCACAGCCCTGCAGTGTGCCCTGCTTGGCTGCCAGCCCTGTGCTCACCTCCAGCATGGCAGCAGCTGGCCCTGCCAGGAGGTCTGCCTTGTCCTTGGGCACTGAGGGGACATTGCCGGCCATAATCAAAAAGGTAGTTTCACACAGCACGGCTGCAGGCCGGAGAAGAGGGAGGGCAGCTTTTACATCCAGTGGTGGCTGAAGTCAGCCCAGAGCGCAGGCAGATCCAAGTTCCTGGTTCCTCAGCGTTCTTGATGTTTATGGAGTGCTGACATACCTGGTGCTGTTTGAGAAAGCGTGTGTACAATACATTTCACTTAGCTGGAGGGAAGCTTGCTGCTCTCAGTTTTAATTATTGCTATGCAAAACAGCCTTGAAGAAAATCTGCGCAGCACTGAGGCACCGTGCTACAAATGGTGAGCCTGGTCCTGCCGCGTGATTACTGACAGCAGAGAAAAATAGGAATGATTTCAAACAGGATTGATATTGCCGTGTGCCTCTCCACCTCCTGTTTACTAATGGAGCATTTGTTATCCGTTATGAACTTCTATTTACATAGAACACTTTCACTTCATGCTAGGCTGAGATAATATTATTGGCAGGAAGCGCAGATTTAAAGTCCAGGAATATCAACATTTTTATTTGGACATTTAAGAGTTATTTTCTTGACATTCCCTGACACAAAATTATGTTTCCTGAAGCATGGACTTTGCATGTCAAAAATTTCAGTAGTACCCAAGCTGATTTATAGTTCTAGGACTGATTCACCTCAGATCTTTTTTATTTAATCAGGCGTGTAAGCTGGTGGGTCACGATCTTTATTCACTCTTGTATTTTTTTAATTTGTATTCTGCTGTTGTTATTTCATTAAGCCACTTTCACAGTCAGAAAGTCCTCTTCTCTTTTTAAAAATATTTGTTCAATAACTGAGAAATAAGACAGACTCTACTGGGTCTCCAAAAACCACAAGACAAAATAATCAAATACTATAAAAATAATTTCTTTTAAAATTATATATATATATATATATGTATGCATGTATGTATGTAAATTTCAAGGTTCTATACAGTTTCAATTAAAAATGAAATAAATCTGTGCTATCTGCACAGACACTGTTATGTGTATAGGTCATTTTATATTCACGCTCAGAGGAATAAGGAAATTTGAGCAACATACTAAGGACAAACCAAATATTTTTCACAAAATTTTGCACTTTGCATCAAAAATTTATATACATAAGACAAGAAGCCCTGAGCAAGCTCTGTAACTGAGATCTGAGGCTGTTCCAGTCATCAGATACTACAATTTCTTTTACAAAGAATCCAATGGCAACTGAAGATACTTTACGAATACCTGTTAATACTGCTTAAAATTGTGGGTAAATTTGATGTCAGTTTATTGAGGTGTTAGTAAGGTCTTGTGAGTCATTCTTAAACAAAGCAACAAGCATTTAGTTCTGCTTGTGCAAACCTTGTAAATTCAGGAGCAACAGAAACGCTGCAGGTTTGCTCTCATGCAGAGGAGAGCAGAAGTTGGACTGCTGACTTTAACATGCTTCTCATATCAGCTTTAATGGTAAGAAAAAAGATGTTAAGACTTGTATTGTACTTCCTCTGATTTTTTTAATAAAACAACTGCTAACTTACCACATATCTTCTTATCAGGTGAGAAGAAGTAAGCTTTACAATGTCATGAATGAGTGCAGGATACGATGTTCCATCATCGTATCATACACCGAATTGCTGGAGCCCTGTCAAACCAAACAATAAACACAGGCTGTTCAGCAGACTTCCATTAAATCTGCACATTCAGTGTGGCAAAGGATATAAAAAGGATATAAATTCTATTGTTCCTATGATATGAAAAACTAAAAATAAGAAATATGGTACATGTGTCAGGAAAGGACAAGATGTCATTGTTTTTGTAAAGCCTTTGACCTCCCCACTGAGAGTATTCACAATTCTGCATCACTGCACATAATTCTGAATTATCTACACAGACAAAGACAGCAATAACTTAAAAAAGAAAAATCAAAAAATCCTTCGTATACAAAGTTATCTCGGGATCTGGTGTCCCAGGTTTGGGGTGAGAAGGGGGAAAAACTCCTTCATTTACACCACATTCATGAGGACGGTTATGTGCACTGATGAAGCAAAAGGAGATCAATTGTGGCAGCCCAGAGAAAGCACAGCCAACACACACATGGGGTGGGAGAACAAAATGTGACAGAAAGGGTGGTTTTGCAGCCCACAAACACTAGAAACATATTTCACTTCAAGAAAAATACACACTTGTTTTTCACTAATATTTTATTGAGGCAAACCTTAGTTTTTTTCTCTTTCATACATGCTTTCATGTAAAGATATATATATGTGTGTGTATATAACTACATGCATATTTCATATTTGCATGTATGTCTTTGACATACACAGACAACGGTACATACAGGTACATACACGTTCCTGATCCTTCCTTTCCATATTCAGGCATTGCTGATATAACAGACTTTCACAACAAATTTATTGTTATTTCAGCTGACATCTAGAAATAAAGTAAACAGCCAGCACTGCATGTGGGTCACAAGAAATCACTTCAAGAACCTTTAGTCTAAAATTGCTCATTTCCCTCTAAGAATATCCTATAGAGACGAGCTGTATACACTGAAAAAAACAAATAATCCGTATGAAAGTCTGTGAAACAGGTTCTTAGCGCTGCTTCAGCATCAAAGTAGCGTGCCAGTTCCTTATTATTTTTAGTTGCTCCTTGAGAAAAATCACAATGTCCTTAGGGAAATGCATGCGAAATTTCGTGCTATGGAAACCTTCAGGCCTGGTTCTGCTACACTGACACATGAAGGCCAACGTCCACCCACTCAAGTCCTATGTAAGTTTAAGTAAGCAGTGATGGAATCCGAACTGTTGGTGCACAAAGGATTCTGTCGTTTTCTTACCATGTCTGGATTTTGCATGATATGTATGTGTGTATATCTATAAATACGTCTACACTCCTGAGAGACTGCACACGTGTATGAAGGAGGGGGAACTTTCTCATCACTGTTCTTCCCCGATAAGAGTAAACTTGACTTAAGTGCAATGGCAAGTGAGTCCATAAATACCTAATTATTTCCAAAACAATGATCTGCCCTGATCCCAGTGAGGATAGAGTTAATTTTCTTCTTAGTAGCTGGAACAGCGCTGTGTTTTGGATTTAGGATGAGAACTGTGTTGATAACACACCAATGTTTTAACTGTTGCTGAGCAGTGCTGCACTGAGCCGAAGATATTTCAGCTTCTGGAGGGCACAAGGAGCTGGGAGGGACAGAACTGGGACTGCTGACCCAGACTGGGCAGAGGGATGCCCTGTGCCATAGGGCTAACAATAAAGCTGGGGGGGATCTGGCTGTGTGGGACTGCTGCTTTTCAGGGACTGGCTGAGAATCGTTCGGCTCACAGTAATTGCACTGTAATTGCATTGTGTCACTTGCTATGTACATTCTTTTTGCTATTGCTTTTAATTTTCTTTTCTTTCTTTCTTGTTTAGCTGTGCTTATCTCAGCCCACAAGTATTTGCACTTTTCTGTTTTCTCCCCCATCAAGGGGAGCAAGGGAACCACTGTGCTGTGTACAGCATCCCACCAGGTGAAACCACAGCATGATGCCTGTTCTGCTGAGAGGTGTTTTTGCTGCACCTCTGTCCACCATAGCCTTTAGGCAGATTTGGATCACAAAGCACAAATCCTGGGAATCTCTCTGACACTGCCACAGTCTCCCGTGCTGAGTACTTCTGTGAGCTGACACTCTCCCAGTTTGCCTGTGAATGCACACAGGATGTGCCTCAGTGCTTCGATGTGAATGTTTTGGACTGATACCTTTTGCTTTTGACAACGTAACGTTTCAAGTTTATCTCTGATTTCAAAAACATACATGCATTTGCTTTCCCACCGTACTGAGCAATTAATACTATCAAACAGACTGTTTCAAAACAAAATTATTATGTTGCTCTTCAACTGATTTCTCACCTGCTAGCATTTCAGGGGAAAGCGTTACTCTTCTACAAGACAGCTCATCAATGAAACAAAACAAAACCATTCTGTTATCACTTCAAAATTAAACCACAAATAGAACAGCTGTGCATCTTTTGACTGTTTGGGGGTATTTTATAAGCACGTACCTGTAAGGACATACAGTGAATGCAAATATTGCTGGAGGGACCAAAACTATTCATATTACAGAAGAGTTTTCCTACAGTAAATGTAGATTTTGGAGTAAGAAATATTGCATGCTAAATATTTTGGTAAAAACTTTGCAAAAGTGTAATCAAGCTAAGCTTGGGCTGCCTAAAAGATCTTCTTGACTGTAAGTGCCATGAAGAAGGGTGTAGTCAAACAAATTTTTGTAACATTTTTCTTGTCTATCCTGTACAGTAATTAACATTTCCAAGTAAATGCATCTAAATGAGTGCTGCATTTCACTAACATTGTGTCATTCCCCTGCATGCATGTATGTATTTATGTATGTATTTGTTTTATAGAGAAAAGATGTTTGCTGAGGTAGAAATTACCCTTAGGGAAAGGCCGTAAAACACAAGGAAGTCCAGCAGTATAACTGAAGCAACGTATGTGGGGACTGCGCTGTATGGCAATCCAAAACCAAGGCAGCAGGTCAAAGCTTTTGACAACAAACAAATACACAGGCAGAGCAAATAAAACAAAGGAATGTCCCTTCCAACTGATCAGTTGTGAAGGCAATGAAACGTGAAATTGCATTCATTCTCTCCCAAACCAACAGCTGCAGATACCCACTGCTGGGTTTCCTCTTTCCCCTCTCTACTTTTCCCATCTCCTTCCTTTGCCTTCTGAGCCCCTTTGTCAACTTGCCAGCAATAAGTCTGAGAAAAGCCCAGTAAAGTAAATGTGAATTTTGCCAACAGCTTCAGTTAATTCAGGTTTGGGACCTGAATGTATAAAAATTGTATACAGCTATGCTAGCTTCTAAAGGGAAGAAAATAAATTGCTGGATAAATGCGCAGAAGACTTCTGCACTTGCTGAATCAGAAAAGAACAGATAGGCAATCTAATACTTTTGCACTTAGCAGTTTTATTTGACATGACAACTAAAATTTTGATCAAAGGATTGACCAACATGAATCATATTCCAATTGTCTAGTGAAGTCTGCCCACATTGTTCTGTTAATATGCTGTCTAATTTTCAGGGCGGAAATCTCTCTAAATCCAGTGCTTTGAAAATCACAGTTAATGGTACATCAGTCACACTGCGTGGCAGCTCAAATTCTTCTGATTGATCATGTAACGCAGCCACCCTGGTAGGAGGATTTCAGGTCTCAGGGACTCAAAGACCTTAGCACATGCATGTCTTTAAGCATGTAAGTGGTCCACTGGGAACAAACACAATAACTCTCATGCAAAATGTGTGGCTGGATCCGAGGCCAAAGATTACACGTATAAAGAAAGAAAAGAGAGGAAATTCCACAACAATGACTGGAGCAGTCAGAAGAAGGGCAGAGATGCCAAGGCAGCAGCCACTTCCTGAACCATGGCCCTGAGCAATACCGCTGGAAGTCAGCACATTCATTCTCAAGTCCATCATGTGTAGGATCAAGGGCTGGAGAAAACCACCTCTGGGAAGACTGTGATGAGTTTGCACCATCGCATAAAGCTCTACCTACCTTCACACCCCCTAAATAATGCAATGCTTGGATGCACGAATGGTTGCAAAATCAGCCAACGTCTTTCTTTGCTAAAAATTCCAGTGCCAGAAGCCATATGATTGACTCAAAGCAAACGGCATTTCAAGTGAATCACAGATCCAGGCAAGCCCAGACAGGACATTGTTAAGTATAAATTGGCCATCATAACGGTTATCTCTCTTTAAGAACTTCAGCGTCAACAAAATCCCTGGCAAACACAGACCAATCTCCCTTGCCGGGCCCAGGCCTGCACTCTTTCCAGTGGTAAAGTTCCCACAGCAAGCAGCAGAAATTTTATCCTAAGATCCTGTACAGCTCTCTGCCTTTGGAGTGAAGGGTAGAGCTTATTTTTCCACAGGGAATGAATAGCTTCAAACATCTTCATATTGCTCTGCATTGCATCCTAACTAGAGAGTCTCCCGTTGGAGCATCTGGGAAAGAGGGGGCAAAGTATTGGGAAAAATGTGGTCTCTCTTCCACCCAAAACAGTTGATGCATAGCTTATCTACCTTCCTTCCTAGCCACACCTCTACAACCACAGCCAAGCCACTCAACAGACTTTTTCTCTGTGTTATTAAGGTATTATGGCTGTTAAACGCTCAAGATTTATTTTCTGTCATACTTACGTGCTAAGTAGGTAATTTACCAAAATAAACATATGAGGAAAATCTCATGTCTCAGACTGGAGAGATGAGCTGACAGCTCCACTGGCAACGTGGGAATGAGCTCACCAATCTACAGCAAGCCAAACCTGGCACACAGCTTGGACCAATGCTCATATGGCGAGCACAAGCAATTCAGGCTTACGGGAATACATCAGATGGCCATCCCTCTGCAGCCATTAACTACAGCTCCAGAGCTCTATCAGTTTCTCCAACCAGGCAGGCTCTCCCACTGAACACAGACAGAATCTCCCTTAACATGGAGGACAGCTGATTGGTGAAGTGGTTGAAGAAGCAGTGGATGGTAACTGTGATGTGGAAACATCCAAAGCAATTTGAAACAGGACTGAGGAATCTTTTTACATGCTTTCCCATAGCTCCCACCACTGTATTTCTAATATGAGACAGAATACAGAAAGCTGGGTAGCTTCAACTTGCAGGACTGTTACACTACTTTAATATATATGTAGGTTGCTCTGAAAGTAATGCTTCCTATTTTTTTCCTACAGACTACAACAAAGTCCCATAACACTATTAGATAGAGCAAATTCTCAGCAACAAAGCATTAGTTTTCAGCACAGACACTGTGCATTTTTGCCAGGGATAAATAAGAACCTTCATGTTGAGCCCACAAAAACCTGCACCAGTGGAGTTGACCCAACTGTTGCTGTTGCCATTGCAAAATGCACCATCCACCACCTCGCTGTGCTCACATCCATGCTTTGGCCTCCATAAATGGTTCATCGTTGGTGAATGTCAATGGGTGCAATTTTTTCTGCATAGAGGAATGTCAATCTGCCAGCCTGCCTTCTGACACACAGCAACACAATGTAATGGAATATTGGTGGGAGGGTTCACCCTATACTGCCATACCACCCACACCCGCCTCTGATGTCATGGGCCAACAGAATAAAACAGGAGGCATTACATTCAGAGCAGCCCTCAAACTTTACACACTAATGTGATGTATACCTTAACCAGAACTGAGGCATTTCTCTTCCAGCTTTGTTTAACTGCTGACCTGGAGGCAGTTGTCCTCACTGAAGTTAGGCAGGACAATGTTTTGTGTATTTACTATAAATTACGTCGAATAATTGATAAAACTTAACTGTAACAACTTCAGAGATTTTCGGGCAGAATATAAAAGCAAAATGTTGCTTAAAGGTAATAATTAAAGACTTTGCATCTTTTCTTCCAAAGACAAGGCAACTCTGCTGTTTCATTTGCCCATTTATCCTTCATTTATTGTCAACGGAAAACATTGTTCTGTATTCCTGCTAAAAATTACCACACAATGAATTTGGTGATAGGAACCTCCCATTTTCCACCTCAAAGGCAGCTGCAGCAGATGTAACAATGACAAAGTGCTCTACTACTTCCATGATGTTCTGTGCAAGACAGCACAGTTTTCCATGGATCTCTTTGGGATACTCATAGCAGAAGCTGCTGTCCAGATGAACTCTGACTGCTACTGAAAGCAGTCCAATCGAGTCAGTGCATAACCTCTATTTTGATATTTACTGGCTTTTCTATTCAGTCATAAAAGGAAAAGAAAATGTGTTAGCAGTTTTATTTTAAACAAACAAAAAAGAGAAGACAGTAACTACAAGAAAAGATCTTCCATAGCACAGAAGCAAAGTTTTAGGATAGAATAGCCATTGGGCACCAAACACAAACAAATCCAAGCCCATTCGCAGTGGACTGGCAGATTAGCAGAATGTTTGTTTTTCTGTGATCAGATAATGATGATGTTTCCTCTTTGCTTTCAGAGATCAGCCAATATGTTGGCTTTTGTAGAGCTGCCTCAGTTAGGGAGACAAGCTGACGGTATGAACTATTTTCAGTTTTCTGGACATCCATTTAATGGAAATATGAATATACAAAGTTGATTTTCCTGGCATCTGAAGGAAATGAAAAATGGTGGTAAATTTCAGCAAAATGAATGCTGAGAGCTCTGCATTTGAGAGGACTGTCCTCACAGCTGGTCCTCATGCTGTACTTATTGACAAACAATTCTCCCATCCCTGTGTTGTCACAACTAGTACCAGTTAAGTCCCTAAATCCACAGAGCATAGTCCTGCTTCAGTTCTACAGTCACTGTAACTCTAGGCTGCTTTTAACTGCTCGTTCCACTCTGCCTAACCAAAAAAAAAAAAAAAAAAAAAAAAAAAAGTCAAGCACAGCTATTGGCCAAAACGAAGTCTCCAGCTGTCTCTGGCTCACCCTTCAGAAGGCTGGCAGGCATCTCTGCACTCGGAGTAACAGCTCCATCCCTACTACTGGCTTTTCTTCTACTGAACCTGGCAAAACATCACTAGGTTTAGCACTAGAAGTATAAGCATTCAAAACAGGTTTGGGCAGCTACCTGTTACAGACCGAGATGAAAAGAGAAGCAATCAGAAGTATGATATAATTATAGGGTAATAAAACTATAAACATCATTAACACATTAATTTAATATTTGGCTTTCTCATCTGGGTGCACCAATCCACTGATGTTTCCAATAGTTTCCATTTTAGGTTAAGCAAAAGTAATATTTTTTGACCGATGCCCATCAGTATGTACTTTTTCATCCATGGCACAGAAAAAAAAAAGAAATATTATCAAGGGAAACTCATCTCCCCACAGTGTGGTTGAAAACTATACGAGAAAAACTTCCACTTTATACTAAGGATTTAATTTACCTGGGTGTGAAGAAGTCTCTACTGGAGGAAAAATGTTCATATAAAAGTAGAGAGGGCAAAATGTTATTGCTGTCAAGGAAAATCCACCCAACATCCAACTTTCTGACTCCTTCCTGAACACTGGGAAGTTCTGAGACTTCTGGATAACACACCGCTCCAGAGCAAGCCCATATGAGCAGCTTTCCCACAGCCAGAACCTTCCTGTACTGAAAGCTCCAGCAGAGGGAAGACCATTCAAGCATTCATTTTTGGAGTGGCAAGAAAGGAGATCACAGCATGGCTAACAAACAATAGCTTGTGACAGAGAAAACCTGCAGCTTAAAGCAGGAAGGGCTGTGTACAGGGTACAAAGGGGGATAGAAGTGGGTTTCATTCCAGGAAGGGACTGGAGATAAGGACAAGAGGGGTACTGCAGGCTGATATGTGATTTGGGGCCACATCAGATATCATTCACCCAGTTCACTACTGGATCAGACCTTAATTTTGCAAATACAATCCTCTGAGAACACCAGCCACTTTTATACCCAGAATGAACCTGTGGAACTTGTTTTGATTTACTTAATTTAGGCTACCTCTACGAAGAAGAAAACACCTTGGGAACTGGACACTCTGCTGTTCTTCATTTGCTTTTGTGTTTTTTTGTACTTGAAACAATACAAGAAGAAATGTTTTGGGTGAAAAAAGAAATACTAGCAGCATTTAAAAGGCTGTTCTTGGGTGTCAAACAGGGAGTCCGGATGTCTTTCTTGTTAGAACAAATGCAAAGCTGCCACAAAGCACTCCACCCCTGATTTAAAGTGGGGGTTTCTGAACGAGAAAATTGCCAGACCAAAATCTATTTATGCCACCTACAAAACACTGAGATGTTCCAAGTGTGCTCCATCTCAGTTATCAACACCAACACGTCTGCAGTTAACTCATGGTTCTGCCGATGTCTGAAAAGCCTGCTAAAATCTTGCAGGAAGAAGACAAACAAACAAAGTGAAAACTAAAGAAAACAGATCAAAAAACACCAAACAAACAAAAACACCCACAACACCTCCTGCAAACTGATATTAAAAATGATTGCATATATTCACAGTCATGTGAGGGATTCTGCATATGCATCACTCTGAACTCCTGCTGATAGAGTATAAGCCTCTGAATGATAGAAAATAAGATAAAACTCTGTTAAAACATAATAATATTGAGGGATCACACTATGAGAGCCTCTATTTCATTTTGTCCATGTGAGATGGAAAGAATCTACCCTGATGTGTATTAGCTGTCTCCTACACAGTCTTACATTGCTTTTCTGCATCCATTTCTGATGTGCAAGTTGAAAAGAAAGCACTCTTTTTTTCAAATTCTTAAACATTTCTTTGCAGATTATGGCTTTAAAAACATTTTATTTTATTTTATTTTTTATTATTTTTTTTTAATATAAAAGGTCTAATCAGAGGACGTATCTCAAATCCCATCAATGCAGGCAGTGATCTAATCACAAGTCATTTTACCCTGGATTTGCTTTGAAGAGGATGTAGTGCTTGCTTTTCTAACAACACCAGATTTATGGTTTTGGGTGATACTTAAAAAATATATATATATATTGTGAAGTAATGGAAAAAAAGATGAAAGGGATGAAAAATTGCATTTTCTTAGGAAATAGTTACAATATTTTGTTTTCAGATATATATTTCCAAGTGTTACTATGAACAGAACCACTGCACCCTTTGTTAAAACGAGTTGTTCTAAAAGAATGGTTACAGCTGGTAAGGCTCACATTACTTTTGTACTATCCCACCCCAGAAAGAAGAAAAGAAAAATTACACAACCTCTAAAAATTTTAATATAAACCTCCCTCTATAAATACATAAACAATTAGGTATAGAAATTTATATATATAAAATAAGTTGTAGATTACCTGTGGTGAAAATGTTGCAGTCATATAGGAATGAAGCAGAACGAAGCCCTTACTCATAATGAGAGTCAGATCATAACAGGAAAGGAGGTGAAATCTGGAAGCCGGTTCCTACTTGAAAGCCACAACCGTGAGGAAGGCTGCAAGGTTCTCTATGAATCAGCCAACCTTCTGATCTCTGGGGGTAATTAACTGCCTGAAAACAAATGCACTTGGAATCCTTCTGTTGAATATCTGTTCAGCAACAACAACAACAAAACAGAAGCAACATAAGTGATAAAGCTCAGGAGCTTCTGGTGGGTGACTGCTGTAAAGGGTTTCAAAATTCTTCAGCAGAAAACAGGGACTGATGAACAGAAAGTAAAGATAATAGAAGATTTAGCAGTCGCATTGTGATCTATACCAGCAGAGTAAAAAGAAATTGCACAAGTACTGCATGGAAGCACGACATTAAAAAAAGAAAGTAAGATGAGGAAAGTGGTGCAAATTAAATTGCTTAGAGGCTTTTTTATCACAGTCCTAATGACCAGCTGGAGTGCAGGCTTCCCGCAATACACGAATAGCATGGATGTTTCTTCACAACCCGACAAACAGTAGGAAGTACAAATTGAAGCTAAGACACCGTGTCTTACACAAATACAGCAGAAATAAAAGCTTAGTACAATTTTCCTACATAAATTTGGTGTTCTTGCTCTCCATGTGCTCTGCAAATACAGTTTAAGTGATGATGACAATGATATTTGTAAAAATATGTGGAAGCTCAAGGAAATATGGTCTGAATGAGGCTTTCAATTGGTTTAGCTTTATCTTCTTTAGAATATACAAAATTTGCTTTAATTAACTCATAAAAATGTGAATACTTAAAAGTGACTCTATATTTTAAAATATCACAAGCACACATTTTAGGCCAAAGTTAAAAATACCAATGGAAGGAAATAGCCCTTCTATTGCAGGTTATTTAGCTACTTCAAACTTAATGTAAGGGTCAGAGCTGCACCATTCCAATGACATCCCAATGATGCACTTTCCTGTAACGCTAAATACCTGCAGAACAGGGCTGTTTTGTTCACTAACTTCAGCCTACAATGTGGATATTCAAAGACTACTCATATTTCTACACCTTCATGAGGACAGAAATTCAAGGTTCAGATGTCCTTTGGGAGTGTGGGGGGGTTAAGTTTCACCTCCACAGCAGAGTGAAAGGAGGTTAAGGTGGCAAAGAGCACTGCAGTGTGAAAAGAGATTTCAACAGAGACAAGATGGAAGCTAGTACCAAGGGTCTAGTGCACTGAAAAATTGCTGAAATTCAATCATAGAACCACAGAACCATAGAATGGCCTGGGTTGAAAAGGACCACAATGATCACCTAGTTTCAACCCCCTGCTATGTGCAGGATTGCCAACCAGCAGACCAGGCTGCCCAGAGCCACATCCAGCCTGGCCAAGAAAGCAAACTCAAAGAAAACATGCTGAGCTTGCAGAGAGTTTAAAATTTCTTTGGGACTTTTCCATTATGTAGTTGGACACCTGTCCATCCTTTTGGAGAGCGGTGGGGTGACAGTGTGGGCACCAGCCAGCAGTGTGAGCTGGGGAGGGATTCTGTGGAAACCTGGGAAGTCACAGCTCCTTCCCTGGCCTTCCTATGGGCAGTGCCACCTCCTGAATATGCTCCTCCTCTTCAGCATCAATCCAGTCCACTTTTCATTCATGAAAATGATACCCTTTTAGAAATTATTTAGATTTTTAGGTCTTCCTCATATCAAGTAGATGCCTGTTCTCTCCTAACAAAGTACTTTGTTTTGCAGCTAAGGTCCACTGATGTACCTGACGCTTTGATTGCTAGCCTGTTAGCATGAGTATGGGCTTCCAGCCTTGTGCAGCTGAATGTTCAGATGCAAAATTTAGCTTTCCCAGTCAACACCTCTGACTGCAGCTCTTCAGACTGAACATGCAGAGACCCATACCCTTCAAGTTGTAAATGAACTCAGAAAATTAACATATGCACCTTGGCGTGTGAACTCACTGGGGAGAGTCATCAGTTGGTCTGGGATCCCTTTTACAACAATTGCACAGACCCTGTGGGAACTATTATGTAAATACTATTTGCTAATACAGATATGAATAATACTGATGGCAAGCAGTCTGGATGTAGACAATCATTTCATTTCTTAGAGTCCATTTAATCTTTATTAGTAAGACAATTTACTTTATTGCTTCAAAAATCTTCTTTGGTGAGAGACAAAAATGCTGTCACTCAAGCAGCAGGGAACAGTAGACATCTGTTCCATTGGGGTTGCACTAAGTTTCCCTTAATGTTGCCTACTTTCTACTACCTCATATTTCCTCCTCCTTTTTAATTAATTTATTTATTTATTTATTTATTTATTTTGCTAAAACAGCCAACCAATCTAGCAAACGTGATGGCAAGGAGCCAAGTTTGAATATGCTTTGTATTAATTTTTGTCTCTCTCATCTGATTAGCAGATATTATGTGAAGAAAACAGAAGAAATCTTGCACATGCTGGAATTTTCAGAAGTGTATTTACTGGATGTAACAACTTTGATGGACTTCTGACATTGAAGAGAGAACTAGGTCTTTACATCTACAGGCATGGCAAATATTGCCTCTCTGATCATCTGCTTTGGGAAAGAAATACATATGAAAAAATGAGTATCTATTCACAAATATAGAAGGAAGAATCATGGTTCAAGCTACAGAGCACCATGACATGTATTATGTTCTGGTTTCAGCTGGGATAGAATTAATTTTGTTCCAAGTAGCTGGTATGGTGCTGTGTTTTGAATATAGAACGACAGCAATATTGATAACACACCGATG
>JAOWBP010004700.1:57026660-57039244 GCA_028571105.1 Tragopan temminckii | reverse complement strand
TATGGTGCTGTGTTCTGAATATAGAACAACAGCAATATTGATAACACGCCGATGTTTCAGTCGTTGCTGAGCAGTGCTGCACAGATCCAAGGATCCATTTCAGTTTTCCAGCTTCTCATACTGCCCTACCAGTGAGAGGGCTGGGAGGCACAGGGAGCTGGGAGGTGATGGCGACAATGCCAGGCCAGCTGACCTAAACTGTTCAGTGGGGTATCCCATGCAACATGGCATCACGCTCAGCAAAAATACGGGGTGAGATTGGTCAGTTGGTAGTGAGCAACTGCGATGTGCTCCACCTGTTTTATCATTATAATCTTTTATTACGTTCTTGGTGTTGAGTTTTTGTATGTGTGTGTTCCCCCCACCTCTATCACCTTTCTTATCAAAATATCATTATCTCAATTCGTGAGATCTTGCACTTTTTAGAAAAACTGTATCTCCCCTCCAACTGCGGTGGGTGGTGAGTGAATAGCTATGTGGTGCTTAGCTGCCTGCTGGGTTGAGCCACAGCATGTATCCATCGTTCTTTAGGTGCTTCCATGTAGCTGAAGCCAGATCTCACATAGAGAGATGAGTCAGAACAAATGAGGCGCTGGGGAATTTTGTAGAGTGTGTTTCATAGGTTGATAATGTCAGTGACTCATTATGTCATCGAGACTCCTTACCTATTCCTTCTAAGCCATGACTACCAAACTCAGCCACATGCAGCTCCCCAAATGGCAAGGAAATGTGCAAATCCCAGTTTAGACCTGATGAATTCACATGTCTGTGTCCACAAGGGTGCCTCAAGGCTGCTCTCAGGGCCAGATCAGCTCACTACCCAGCAGACCTGTCAGTGCAGCCCCAAATCTGGCCAAGGGCTGTCTGCCATGCTGTACTCCATCTGGTGTGTGACAGATGGCCTTGTGCCCTTTGGAGGACAGTTTTTGGCAGGCAGCGTTTAACAGTGAAGCAATTGCTCCATTGCAATGGTTTGTGTCCTCTGGCATTCTCAGGTCAGAGAAATTAAATAAAAAGAAAAAGAACACCCCCTCTCAACACTAATTTTTATTAAAAATATTGTCCAAGCTGTGAACCAGCATGATTATCAGTCTGAAATACAAATCTGAAGACCTGGATGTGCTTCAGGCCTTCTCATGTCCCAAGCCGTGTACTCATTCGCAACAAGACCAGAGATGCAGCAACTGCAAGGTTTGGTGGTGAGTCATAGGCATGAGTATTCTTGGCATCCTACATCTAATGAATAAACCTTCAAATAAGCTGGGTCATGGTGTGGCCAAGAGAGGAGCTGAGAGACATGCAGAAGGCTGTGTAACAGACAAAAAGGCCATGGGTGCTGACATATGAAGAAAGGTGAGATTTTACTTATTCCCGTTGGACAAGAAAAGCCATAGCTTTGCATGGATTTTGTTAGCTGTGCGAGGAAAAGCAGAGTAGTGGAAAGACAGAATCATTTTGGAAGTTAGGCAGGAAAACCAGCACCTGTACAGAAGAGAAGCAGGCCCACAGAAATGGTGTAAATAGGCTAAGTATTAGAGTGCGTGCTCTTATAGGATGGGACCAGAAGCATTCAGGTGAGATGTGTCACAGTACAGCGAAGATGATGCTAGAAGCACAGAGGGTGATAGCTAGAAGTCTGTTGATTGCTGGACACAGACTTCAGGGTTCCCTGAGATAAAAGGGCAGCTTCCAAAAGCATACACCACACATATTTAAAGGCAGGTTGATGAGAAATGGGAATTTTTCAAGATTCTGCTAAAGGTCAAGTTTTGAGGACTGTCTGGGCTGTCTATTCACACTATCGCCCAGCTTTCCAAAACACTTAGTACATAGATTTGTAACTAAAAATCTTCTATTTAAATTGGAACAAAAAACCTTCTTTGTTTATAATAAAAACTAATCTCTTTATTTTTTCTTTTTTTGTCCTATTATTTTTTTCTGTGTTTAAGCCTACTCAAAGAGTTTCAGTGCTATCATAATCTCGACTGACCCGGATCATTCTTGGCTTTCAGTGTCCATTAACAAAATAAATCAATACATGTAACTTTTGGGAGCTTTTTGCCAGCTGCTTTCTTGGTGATCTGGTTATGGGGACAGACAAGCCTGTCCGTAAAAGGACAAAGACATATACAATCTTTGCAAGTGACACTATCAGACCGAAGAAATTGTAAGGGAGAATTCAGTCCCCAAGTAGCTTAATTAAGCCTGTATGTGCCCTTATCAACCCACAGCCAATGCTCCTTACGTGCCTGCCCAGCAAAATAAGCAAACAAACCAACAAATAATAAAAAAAAAGAAATAAAAATGTAAATGAGATTAAGTGAAGCTTGAAATGGCCCATGCAGGCCTATAGGGTTCAGGAAATGAATGAAAATATGAAGCACAGTTTTTTTCTCAAGGGGATGTAGTGGGGGCAGAAAAGCTTAACTTTAAGACTCATTATCTGAGTCATCATGCAATTAAAGCCTGCGGGCTGAGCTTGGGTCTGTTCCACTTGCTTTGCATCAGTTTCAGTGATTTTATACAGTTCAAAACCTACCTCAGCTGCCCATCAAATAATGCCTTCAGTGTAAGAAAATCCCCTGGAGTCAATCTTTAAACATTCTCTCCTGGCCTTTTCTGTCAGGGCAAGGCTAGGGAAAGTTCCCTTTCTGGGACATCTACAGGCTCCCAGTAATCACTGTTTTCTGGGCAGCGGGTGTTAAATTCACTAGCTCATGGCTACTTCAATTTACAGTGATGGTTACTTGATAACATATCCAGCAGCACCAAAACACAGCACATAAATATTCTGAACCAGAGACCAACTGCAGGGTGAAAAGAAGCTGCCTTTTGTGACTGCAGGCAAAACACTGTTCACTGTTCATGACTCCAAAACTAACAGAGTAATTCTTTTAAAGCAAGTCTTTTCATTAGATTGACGACAAATACACTAAAGGTGCTGAGTTTCGACTGAATCCACTTAACTAAAGTGGTGTTATGCAAGAATAACTCTCCAAGGAGAGATGTGGAAGACTGGAGGAGACAAAAGACAAAAAGCACAGGGTTGATTTGACAGAATCTTTCTTAAAATCAACTGAATTTTTCTTAAACAATATAGTGATGCTGCAATTAATCATATTTCTGTAGAAGATTTGCAGCAGCTATAAAAACAGACTGTGCCCCAGAAAAAGAACATAGGACCTTGAGGACCTTCTTGCTAGCTCAGGTTAGCATCCTCTCCAAGGCCACAAAATCTGACTCAGGAGCAACACTATGGTATACAATATTCTGAAGGTATCCTAAAAACCTTGAGTACATATTTAGTGAACAAGAATATTCTTTTTGGCCCAAATGTTGTCCTCTTCTCCCCCCATCAGCATAAAATGGAGAGTGAAAATTCCCCAAGCCCCAGGTTCCATCTAAAGCATGAACTGAGATGTGCTTCTTAAAGGAGAAGAAAAGATCTCTAGTGCTAAATGTTTTGTCCAAAAAGTGAGAAAGATATCAGAGGGAAAAAGAAAAGTGAAAAAAAAAATAGAATTCTTTAAAGTTGTATTCTTGTTTGTGAAAGAGTATCTTTTACTGGTAGTGTAAAGCATGGGAGCCTGCAACTTAAGGCTCATGACTGCCTTCAGAGACTTTCACACATTTCTCACCAAATATCCCAGTTAATGAACAATTCCTCATTATATAACGTTAGTCACTGCCCAAACTGACAAATATCAGTAATTATTCTGAAAGGGCACACTTCTGTCTACTCAGTTTACCCTGTTGGTGGTGTGAATATCTGCACAGTGAGGTTAGACAAGTAAATATTAAAAATCTTTACATATTGGAAGGATAAATGTATATGCATGTATATATGTAATATTTTCATGTATATATTTATACATGCACACGCACATACCCAAAAATAATTCACTGAAGTGTAGTGAGTTTTGAAGAGGACTTGGCACAGCTGAAATATTCACATAAACAACCTGAAAACTAGTTGTCAAATAATGCAAACCAACGCAAAGAATACCATATACTATGTTAAATACATAGCTTGCTTAGATGCTTGCTTGGACTTGCCAGAGAAACTTGTAAACTGAGATACGTAGTCAGAGTGAAATGCCACATAGTAGTATGTTTTATCATTTATGTTAATTATGACTTTTAACGATGGGTAGTCTTCAGAGAGACACTGGAAAATCTCTGGAAGCTAGGCTGAATGCAGGGAATAGGCTGTGTGCACTTATGGATGAAGGGGTGGAGTGAGAAAACAACCTTGGACCTGTCAGACAAATGCTGAGCAGTGTGAGGGGGCTCAGTGCAGCAGTGAGTCAGATGAGGCAGATTTTCTCCTAGGGGGAAGGGAGTGGAAGATCAAGGACTCCAGTGTGGGAAGGCAACCAGGAGAGAAGAATCTGTGGGGATTGGAGGAGAAAAATTCAAAAGATCTGTGGGTGGCAGAGTGGGAACGTATAGTCGTTGCTGAAAGGACTGAAAATTCAGATTTTGTAGCCTGGAAGTCTAAGCCATCTTCTGGAGGCTTGGATTTCTCACTGTTGACTATAAGAAGGGTTGTAGCTCCTAATTCAAAGCTTCAGTTAGGACCCCAAAGACAATACACAGAACTCAAGAGTTTCCAGCAGGTCTACATGTAAAACATTCAGTAAATGTGGAAAAATCCTCCTGAACTTCAATGTTACCATTTATTCCAGGCTGCCTTAAAAAACAAGAATGGATTAGATAGGATTTCCTGAAGAGATTAGGTAGGATTTGGGAAATGTATCTGCTGCAATAAGGAATTCTGCTGTTGCTGTTATTTGGCAGGAACATGCAGTGAAAGTGCACTGGAAAACTTCCTCTTGGGTCATAAAAGATTGGCTTTACACAAGAGTGGTTCTGCTGAAGAAAGAGAGGAACTAGTATAGTGTTCAGTGAAAATAAAGTCATTCAAATTTAAGAAATCTCTCAACTGTACATCAACTTCTGAACTCTTTTCTTTTCTTAGCACAAATACTCAGTAAAAGCAAGTATTCAACTCTAATAGTGGAATAGTAACTGTGAGTAAAACACCAGCCTGAGCAGGGTTCATGTGTACAATATTTGTACTCCGCGTGAGCCTTCCACAAGAGCAGTAACACATTCAGTAGGAGTGCTCCATACAGCAGCAAACTTCAAAGAAAGTGCTGGATTCCATTGTCCATAACGATGTTGTTACTTGAAAGTTTGACTCTCTTCATTCTTTGGCAATTTACACAACAGCAGTTTGCCAGATACATCTTTGAATCAGCAAGGAGAAATAACATCAAGGCAAGACAGCACCCATTCTGCTTATGATTTAAATACTATTAATGTTGACTTATACTATTTGTCTTCTTATGAATTTCAGCTTTGAGAGCGAAAGTGTATCAGCCACATGAGTTTTCATCATTTTAATCTCAGTATCTTTTAATTTCCCCTTGCCAACAATGAACAGTATGTCATTGGTGTAAAAATACATATTAGTATTAAAGTTATAAATAAAAACCTACATAATTATATGATAGAAACGTCTTTTCTCCCTCTCTTTCCCAGCAGAGTGCCTCTGTTCTTTTAAACATAGTCAAGTGAGAAATTTTGGTTAGAAAAATAATGCCAAGGATGCCAATTAATAAAATGTGTATTTACACACAAAACTGTAACTGAGATGAAGGCAATCAGAAAAAGCATTATATCTTTGCATTATATCTTTGTACCTATCAAAGGCTTGAGCTTCAGTACTTGATTTATACCATACATAAAACTGAAATAAATTGTAAGCACAGAAAACCAACTGCAAGCATAAAGAACTCTAATTTTAGTCCTTTACAGCCTTGATCGTGCAAACTTTAACTTACTATTGCGTTTCTGTGAGTTTCTTAAGTACTTATGGATATTTCATGGAAGCCAATTAAACTGCTCACGGGAGGGCAATTCAAGATAATTACAGACTGTAGAACTTGCTTATATATTAGGATTCACAAAATTGTCTATGTATCTCCACATACATGCAATCATTTATGTGTCATGCCAGTCATCTTTTCCTTTACTTTTCACCAGAATTTTGAAACTAACACAATCACTAAATCCCCAGGCTTTGCATTTTAGGGAAATACAGAATCTGTGTTTTGTAGGAACAGAAGAAAATAAAAAGAGGAGTAAGCAGTTTTTCTCAACAGATAACATGATCTCCTTTATCACATTGGTCAAGTGCCAGTATAAATCATACACAAGGACAAAGAGAAGTTAATTACCGTGTGTAAAACCCAGTTCTTTCTATGACTCACTTGTTCTCAATTAGATCTTCCTCATGCCAACTGTTAAGACAGTACAGTCACTGCGTATCTGACAATTAATGCAAATTCCAGGACTCTGCCTCCGTCAAATGTGACAACACACATCCAGTGTTAAAACTTAAATACTTTTTTCAGTTGTCAGAAGACACAGTTATATACACTTGATGCTTGATACTGCAGTCCTTATTCATAGGAGAATTTTATCTCATTAATAATTTTGGCACAAATGTCCCTGAGTCAAAACTGTTGCAATGTAATCATTTTCTTCAAGATGACTCATTGAAGGGCTTGCCAATTACAGCCTGTGCATCTTTTGCTTGCACCCTGGAAGGGTATTTTTAAAATCTTCAGTGTCCCAGGTAACACAGCAGATTTGATTTTCTGCTAGCACGGTGTCACATTCACTATCTGGCCCTCCCCGAGTACAAATTTAATTCCTCTGTCTTAGGCTTTCTCTGCAGTGTGCAGAACTGAACATTGCAAATGCTGCAAACAAAAGCTACACAGAAAAACCAGTCAGCATGAGAAGAAGTGAAAGTAACCACTATGCTCTTCCTCTAGTTATTAACAACCTCCCTGGCACCCCAGAGGCATAAGCCCAAAGACAATAGGATTTACAGAAAAATTATGTTTCATAGGATGATCGAATTCCTTACGAAGGCAAAACATAACAGAACAAAAAACTCCACCACGCACAAAAGCAAAGCAAAACAAAACAAAACACAAACAACAACCAACCAATCATACAATAACACACACACAAAAAACCCAAAACCCAGGAATTCTGACCCCTGAAGTATATTTTCCTAAGCTGGGAGACAGGGATGAGAAGAAGAATAAACCCCTCACAATTCAGGAGGAAATACTGACCTGCTACTCCATCTGGACTGTGATAAGCCCATGGGACCAGATGGGATCCACTCAAGGATTCTGAAGGAGCTGGTAGAAGTGATTGCCAAGCTGCTTTCCACCATCTACCAGCAGTCCTGGCCAACTAGGGAGGTTCCAGATGACTGGATACTTGCTGATGTAAAGCCCATCTAAAAGAAAATTCAGAAGTAGGATCTGGAGAACCACAGGCCTGTCAATCTACCTGAACTTGTGCAAAGCATTTGACAGTGTCCCACACGACATCCTCATCACCAAATTGGAGAAAAGTTAATTTGATGGATGGATCACTCACTGGATAAAGAACTGGAGGCACTCAGAGTGTTGAAATCAATGGCTCAGTGACCAAGTGGAGACTAGTCATGAGTAGCATTCTTCAGGGGTCAGTGCTGGGACTGGTGTTATTGAACAACTTCTTAGGTGACATGGACAGTGGGATCGAGGCCACCATCAGCAAGATGACATCAAGCTGAGTGATGCAGTTGACACATCAGAGGGAAGGAATGCTATCTAGAGGAACCTGGACAGGCCTGGGGGGTGGGCCTGTGCCAACCTCATGAAGTTCAACAAGGTCCACTGCAAAGTCCTGCACCTGGTTTAGGGCATACAGGGTGGGCAGAGAATGGCTTGAGAGCCGGCCTGAGGGGTGTTGGTTGATGAAAGATTCAACGCGAGCTGGCAATATGCGCTTGCAGCCCAGAAGGCCAATTGTACCCTGGGTTGCATCAAAAGAATCACGCCCAGGTTAAGAGAGGTGATTCTGCCCCTCTACTTTGCTCTCACGAGCCCCTGTCTGGAGTACTGAGTCCAGGAAGGACATGGAGCTGTTGGAGGAGGCCCAGAGAAGGGCCACAAAGATGATCAGAGGGCTGGAGCACCTCCTCTATGGGGACAGGCTGAGAGAGCTGGGGCTTTTCAGCGTGAAGAAGGTTTTGTGGGGACATAATAGTGGTCTTCCAGTACCAGAAGGGGGCCTACAGAAAGGTGGAGAGGAACTTTTTATAAGGGCATTTAGTGACAGGATGAGGGGAAATGGTTTTAAACTAGAAGAAAGTAGATTTAGACTAGATACTGTCAGGGCTGTGAGACACTGGAACAGGTTGCCCAAGGAGGTTGTGGATGCCCCCTCCCTGGAAGCACTCAAGGCTAGGCTAGATGGGGCTGTGAGCAACCTGGTCTAGTGAGAGGTGTTTCTGCCTATAAGCAGGGGGTTAGAACTATACGATCTTAAAGATTCCTTCCAACCCAGAACATTCTGTGATCCTACAACTTGACTGTTATCAGGACAGGTTATGGAGCCAATCCTCTACAGTGAGATCATGCAGCATGTGCAGAACAACCAGGGGATGATGCCTGGCTAGCATGCGTTTATGAAAGACAGGTCCTGCCTGACCAATCTCATCTCCTATGACAAGACAGATGGATGAGAGAAAGGCTGTGGATGTAATCTACCTTGACTTTAGTAAAGCCTTAGACTCTGTCATAGTATTCTTCTGGAGAAACTGGCAGCCCATGGCTTGGGCAGATGTACTCTTCATTGGATACAAAACTGACTGGACAGCTAGGTCCCAAGAGTAGCCATGAATGGAATTAAATACAGCTGGCAACTGGTCACTGGTAGTGTTACCCAGGGGTCAGTGTTGAGGCTGGTCCTGTTTAATGCCTTTATTGATAATCTGGATGAAGGAAATGAGTGCACCCTCAATACGTTTTGCAAATGACAAAAAGCTGGGAAGAAGTGTGGATCTGCCTGAGGGTAGGAAGGCCCTGTAGAAGGATCAGAATAGACTGAATCACTGAGCTGAGGTCAATTGTATGAGTTTCAACAAGACCAATTGCCAGATCCTGCATTTCGGTCACAACAACTCACTACAGGCTTGGGGCAGAATAACTGGAAAGCTGCTCAGTGGAAACGGATGTGTAGGTGTTAGTTGACAGCTGAAGTACTATGCCCCAAACAGTAGGCTCCTAATCAAAGTTGACCTCTAGATGAATCTCACAACTGAGCATTATATATTATCAGTATCCGATCATTAGCAAAATATGTATTGTGGATAAAACATCCTATTAGGAAGAGAAGTAGCTTAGTGTAATTAGAATGTATTAAACTTTCTTTGTTTAGAAGCATGGTGTCGAGGCCTATTAGTATACATACTTCCTTGGTTCCTCCCTGGGCCCTGGCCAGGCTTGAGGTGGAATCCAAAAAGGGAGAAGAAAACTGGATGTTTTACCTAAAGGTCATGTAGACGTTGTTTATTCAACGATATAAAAGCTGGACCCTCTTGTAGCAAGGTTGGAGACCTCACATATGAATGGACACAGTGCTTAGGACCTCACAGTTGTCAGGAAAGGCTCTCCAAATCCTTGCTGCAGCCAGGACTGCCCAGTGACTGTAAATCTGGATGTTAGTAAAGGGAAATTTAGGCGATTTATCTTTCCTAATCACAATAGTTAACCTTATGTAGTTATGGTTAGGTTCAGTGTCTTGTCCTATTTTATTCTTGCTCTGACATTTCACTGTTATCTCATGGTTTTAAACTTAAGTAAATTCACTTCTTTAACTTGGTGTCTGTGACCTTTGTGCAAAACAATAACCAGCTACACATGAACCAGCAGGGTGCCCAGATGACCAAGGTGGTCAATGGCATCCTGGCTTGTATAAGAAATAGTGTTGCCAGCAGGAGCAGGGAAGAGATCATACCCCTGCACTCAGTCCTGGTGAGGCTTCACCTTAAGTGCTGTGTTATGTTTTGGGTCCCTCATTACAAGAAAGACACTGAGGCTCTGGAGCATGTTCAGAGAAGGGCGATGAAGCTGTGAGGAACCTGGAGCACAAGTCTTATGAGGAGCAGCTGAGAAAACTGGGATTGTTTAGTCTGGAGAAGAGGAGGTTCAGGAGAGGCTTTATCGCTCTCTACAACTTTCTGTGATGAGGGTATCGGCCTCTTCCTCTGGGTAGCTAGTGATAGGACAAGAAGTAATGGCCTCAAGTTGCACCAGTGGAGGTTCATGTTGGATATTAGGAACAATTTCTTCTCAGAAGAAGCAATCAGACATTGGAACAGATTGCCCAGGAAGGTGGTAAAGTCACCATCCCTGGAGATGTTCAAGTATAGAGTAGATTTAGTACTCGTGGACATGGTTTAGTGGGAAATATTGGTGGTAGGTGGACAGTTGGACCAGATAAACTTAGTGGGTTTTACCAATCTGAATGATTCTATGATTCTTTGGTGATCTGGCCCTAATGCTCTTCAGTGCAGAGGACCTCATTAAAGAGGTTAAGATAGGAAGCCCTCTATGCTGTAGTGGCCATACCCCGGTTGACTTTGCCATCTCAAGGAAAGATATGTCAAAAAGCAAAGTCAGGACCTTGAACTTCAGAAGAGCAAACTTCTGGTCATTTAAGGAATTACTAGATGAGATCTTCTGGGAAGCCATCCTTACAGACAAAGGAATAGAGTGGAGCTGGCAACTCTTTTGCCTTTCTGAAAGTGGAAGAGCTCTCTCCCCCCCAAATTAGGAAAACAAGCAGAGGAGGCAGGAAAATTGGCATGGCTGGGCAAGGACCTGCTGATGAAACTGAGGCATAAGAGAAAATATACAGGCAGTGAAAGCAGGGTTCTGTAGCCTACAAAGAATACAGGGGCTCTGTTTCAGTGTGCAGAGATGGGATTAGGAAAGCCAAGGCACAGATGGAACTGAACTTGACAAAAGATATAAAAAATAGCAAGAAGGATTCTACAGGTATGTTGATCAGAGGAGACAGGTCAGGGAGAGTGTACTCCTGATAGCTGTGAAGGGAGAACTGGCTTCAACAGACATGGAGAAGGCTGAGGTACTCAGTATGTTATTTGCTTCACACTTAACTGGCAGCCAGGCATCCTGTGTCTCTCATATCCTCAAACCTCACATCTCTGAACCTCTAAGTATGGGCTGGGGAAGAAAAATCCCTCCCACTATAAGAAAAGAGGATATCAGAGAACGCCTCATGAATCTGAATGTACATGATGTATGAAAGGCATTCCAGGCCTTAAAGGAACTGAATGATGAGCCAAATGATGTATATCCCAGAGTTCTGAAGGAATCAGATGATGTGATTGACAAGCCACTCTCCATCATATTTGAAATGTCATGGCCATCATGCAAAATCCCTGGTGAGTGGAAAAAGGAGCACTTCACTCCTGTTTTAAGAAAGACCTAGGGAACTACAGGCCTACAGAATGACTACCTCTGTGCCTGGGAAGATCATGGAGCAGATCCTCCTGGAAGACTTGTTAAGGCACATGTAGCATGTCACCAGCACTGTGGAGAAGATCTGGGTGTCCTGGTGGATGAAAAGCTTGACATGAGCCAGCAGTGCATGCTGGCGGCCCAGAAAGTCAACGGCATCCTGGGCAGCATCAAAAAAGAGGTGGCCAGCAGGGTATGGAAGGTGACTGCCCTGCTCTGCTCTGCCCTTGTGAGGCCTAATCTGGAGTGTTGCAGACAGGCCTGGGCTCTCAGAATGAGAAAGATGGGGAGCTATAGGGCTGGGCCTAGAGGACAGTTACGAAGATGATTTGAGGGCTACAGCACCTCTCTTATGAAGAAAGGATGAGGGGGCTGGGTTTGTTTAGCCTGCAGAAGAGAAGGCTCAGGGGAGACCTCATTGTGGCCTTCCAGTACTTAAAGGGAGCTTACAAGCAGTAGGGAAATCAACTTTTTACAAATGTAGATATTGGTAGGATGAGAGGCAATCATATCATAGAATCTGTCATGATTTTGTGATTTTTGTTGTCAGCTTTCTACATCATAACATTATGTAAAGCAGTGGGAGTTAAAGAGTTAATGTTCTGGTACTGTGGACTGCCTTTTTGGGTGTTTGGTTCTCGGAGGGGGAGATAAGAATGCCTCTGGGCATTCCCCAGAGGACTTTGTGTCCAGAAGAACGGTGGAGCTCCTGGCAGGTCACGAGTCTTTCTCTTTGTTCCCTGCAGAGGAGCACATGGTCCCTGGCTGCTTTCACAGAATCACAGAATCACAGAATGGCCAGGGTTGGGAGGGACCTCAAGGATCATGAATCTCCAACTCTCCTGCCACATGCAGGGCCACCAACCTCCACATTTAATACCAGACCAGGCTGCCCAGCGCCCCATCCAACGTGTTCTTGAATCACCTCCAGGGATGGGGCATCCACAACCTCTCTGGGCAGCCTGTTCCAGCACCTCACCACTCTCTCTGTAAAGTACTTCCCCCTCACATCCAACCCAAATCTCCCCTCCCTCGACTTAAAAGTCATTTCCCCTTGTCCTGCAGTTATCTACCCTTTCAAAGAGTTGATTCCCTTTCTCTATGTAGGCTCCCTTTAGGTATTGAAAGGCTGCAATGAGGTCACCCTGCAGCCTTCTTTTCTCCAGGCTGAACAAGCCC
>JAOWBP010004700.1:56989597-57006138 GCA_028571105.1 Tragopan temminckii | reverse complement strand
GTCCTGCCAGAACCATCTTGGGGCGCAGTCTTCGCTCCGGCGGAGACGAGAAGGCCACGGCAGGAAGCCGAGCTCCGAGACGGCGGCCGGAGCCGCCCGGCTGTCCCGCCGGCAGTGCCGGAGGGGTTCGCCGCCCGGCCAAGGTGTGCGCGCGTTCCAGGGGCTGCCGGGCGGCCACCGGGGCGAGGTGAGCTCCTGTCCGACGAGGAGAGCTCGTGCTGGCGTGGGACGGGCGGCAGCGTACCGAAATACCCGTCTGCCAGGATCGCCGGAGGACGAGCGAAGGGAGGAAGGCGGCCGTGCTCAGGTGAGGGCGCGGAGCCCCGCGCGGGTCTCGCAGCGCCTCGCTCCGTGGATGCCGGCGAACGGGCTGCGTTTCGCTCTCACGGGGGCTCGCTCCTTCGTTGTATCCGGCCGGTTCCTTCAGCTCTGTGTAGCTGAGGCCATTAACAAAATACCTGTAATTATAAGCGCTATAGAACGTCGTGCTTTCCTGCTGTTTTCTCTTTGAAAGCACTTTTAAAAAATAAGTTACATTATATGTATTTTTTCAGTGTGCTGCTTTGAAGACAAGATTACTCCGTGGCGGCACTGCGTTTGAGAGGTGCTGGTATGGACTGCTTGCTGGGATCTCCATCAGGTGAGATCTCTTGCAGCAGAGCAGTGGTGCAGGCCACGGACCTGTGCTCTGCAATGTGCAGAAATCTCCAGTTTCCTTTTCTCTCATTCAGAGGGAGCAGTTGATAGCTTTTGCCACGTAACCACGTTGTTCAGCTTCCCTCTGATACCTCACCTTAGCTTTGTTTTCCAGAAAACTACTTAAAACAGTCATAAATTCTGCTAAGACAGAATTAAATGCTTGTACTGCACGTACATTCAAGGATGTGGGTTTTACATTTCTAAAAGAAAAAGAGTTCCATAACAGTGCTTGGGAACATCTGAGCCCATGCACGTTCTGCTAAAAGTCAGTAGGATTATGTGAAAACGGCAGGAAAAAAAAGCCATACTTCTATAAAACATGATTGGGCAAAGTGTATTCTGAGCAAGCAGTCCTTAATTCTTCTGCATTTATGTCTTGATTCTAAACCTGGTGTCATGGTTGTGGGTAGCCGTAGATCTGTTAATAAGTGCTATGTGCCTATTTGTATGGAAGGACTGAAGAAAATTTAGATGGTGTAATTGCCTAGTTCATGACTGAATCCTCAGTTTAAATAAAACCTTCCTTCGTAGGGAATACGTTTTAAGCCTCTGAAGTCAAGAGTGGATTTTCGTTATCAAGGGAAACCAGGTGTTGTTTTCAAAGCAGCAACCCATTCTTTGCAGACAGCAACATAACAGCGTGGGAGTGGAAGAGTCTCCGATCTGTGTAACTGTAAAAACGGGACACAACCTCCAAGTTAAATGCATTAGCACAGTTGTTGACCTCAGATTTTGGACTTTGGGAAAGTAACTAAGCACAGATTTTATGTTTGGTTTTTGCTTGTTTGGGTGTGTTGGGTTTTTAAATTTTGTTTATTTTTAACTTGGGAAAACAAACAGGTTGCTGTAGGTATTTGCAGGACATGCTGCAGTTGCAGAAGAGTTTCTTGCCTGCAAACAGAATAACCAATTGCCATTGCTGTCTTTACTGGCAATGTCTGAAATGTAGATCTTAAGATGAGTGGGGAGATGGTGCCGCAGTGGACACTGGGCAGCTTTCCATGCAGTGAATTGAAAAAGTCTGAGACCGAAGCAGAAATACAAATCTTCCATGGTTTGTACTGGAGCAGGACGAAACCATACTTAAAAATCAGAAAACCTGATCAACCTCAGTAAATCTGCCATTTCTTTCCCAGAAAAATATTCTTGATGTAGTAGGGATCCTTACTTAATCGCTGTGTTTTATACCTACATAGGTTGCTGTGGACAGCGTGTTCCTATTTTTAAGAATATTTTGAGTCCCAAGAATGCATCTGCAAAATGGCTGGCCCTGTAAGGAGTAACCCACGGGGAGTGAAGGACACCTTTATTAGTGATACAGAACAGTGAAGAACACAGAATAATGTATTGAATAGCAGCAACATTTAGCAATTTTGCAACCAACACTTCTTTTTTTTTAATGACTGATTGTGTTCATATATGTTATGGTTATAATGACACAATCATAATGTAAAGGTAACTTGACCCATACTGTGTATCTGTCTGAGGCGTGCACTAACTTTTCTGGCAGCCTCAGTGCTTTTCTTTTTCAGGAATCAGTTTCTGGTTTCTATGCTGAGTGGAGGAACTAGGCTGAATGATTTGAACACCTGTGTCAGCCTGTGGGCTGCGGAGCAGTTTACAGTTCATGTGATGTACCTTATTTCTAGATTTAGTTGTTCACTTGTTAAACTGTAGAGGACCAGGAGATTAATAATTATTAATAAGCATTATCCACTTACAAGTCCTTCATAAATGCCTTACAGCACAGTCCAGGTGAAACCCGCAAGGTAGAAATCATAAAATGCTTTGGCATACCTACCAAATTCCCAAACCACTCTGAATTCTGCAGCTCTGCAGGGCAAGAGCTGTGCTCTGTTCCTTGGTTCTGAAAGTTTTAATCGCTGCAAAGTGCTGATGACAGAGTATTGCCCTTAATTCAGCAGTGACAGATCACGCTGCTTTTAAATTGAATCTTACGCATGAAAGCCTTTTGTAAGCATCTCCCTATATCCCATGGCCACTGAGCATTTTGCACCCAGACAAGTGATGTGGGCATTTCTTTTTTAGGGCATCAGTAGTAACTGAGTTGTTTGGATGAACACGACAGCAGGTACGCTTTCCTGTTGCTACAGCTTGCTGTGCCTGCTTTTGTTTCAGTTTTTGTTTGAGCAAGTGAGGGAAGAAACCGGAGGTGTTCTTAGACAGTAAGGAACATAAAACTATGTAGCAGGATTACGTTTTCACAGAACAGCACTTACCCTTGTGATTTTTCCAAGGAGTGTATATTTCTGTTGTTCACATCTGACTTCTTTGTGAGCTAGAGGTTAAGATGCTGACTGTGTCAAGCAACCGGTAGGGGTGTCTGAGGCTTTTCACTGTGCAGCTTGTATAGTAGCAGTATACAAAATGCTCCTTAAGAGAAATCATGTCCATTATTTTCATGCTTAAAATTTTATTGAAATGAGTCTTCCAGAGACAAAGCTAAGTTTAATATAAGCTCATAAAATGCCTTGCCCTACAGGGCATTCCCTATAGGAAGTGCTACAACCTGAAGACTGTAGGACTTTCTATAGGGGATGCCTTATAGGAATCTGAGGATTGTAGGACTTCCTATCATCACTGACCTTACATTCCAACAGTTCTACTCACTACTGCATTTGGTTCTGCGTATATCATCTAACTGGCAGAAGAAACCAGTTCTCATTGGAGAAAGGAAAGTGTTCAGAGAAAGTGAGCTGCTTTCTTTCTTTTTTTTTTTTTCTTTTTCTTTTTCCTCAGTTTATTATTGCTCACGTAGTATCAATTCCTCACAGAGTGCTCTGGAAGAATGAAATTCTTGCAGGGGAATGGAGCAACATCACCTGATTTTAGTTTCATTCACAATCTTATTTCCAAACGCAAGCAGTCATCTCTTCCTGCTTACCCCTAATCACTGGCAAAATCTGCTTATATAGAATCACAGGATGGCCTGGATTGGAAGGGACCTCAAGGATCATCAAGCTCCAACCTCCCCGCTGCAGGTAGGGCCACAAAGCTCCATATCTAATACTAGACTTATGCAGAAGGCAATTTGTCAGCCATCGAACGATCTCTTACTTCCAGTAAGTCAGTGAGGTGTAAATGGAAGGCTTGGGAATCTTAAGGGCCCTGTAATCCCAAATTGCTTCTGCTGTATCAGTTGAATCATTTTTTTAATTGTAAAGATAGGTAAGAAGTTTTAATACAGGTTTATGAAATGTTTTTATTGATTAGTTGATGACAGCTATCACTTATTTGACCTTTGTGGGAAAAGAGGATGATTTAATTTTTTTAGAAAAATATTTTTCTGCCTAGTTTCCTTCTTAGTCTTATGAAATTTTATTGTATATCTTGTAAGTTGGTAGTTCAGATTTGGGTAACAGGTGTGCTAACGTTCTAGTTAAACAGCATTGTACTTCTGAAAGTATCATATCACTTCTAGGTTTTGAAGTCGATGTAACAAATTACTTTATGGAAGAAGCTGAAATCTTACTTGTTAAAAACAGGGCTTTCATCCTACAAGTATTTTTTAATGCAAAGGCTTACATGAAGGCTGCAGGGATTTGTTTTATAAGTAAGGATTGCAGATATATTTGCAGATCTGTAGCGTCAGATGTTTTGTCTATTTTAAATTTAAAAAAAATTTTTTTTGTGGTGCCATCCAGTTCTATATAACCATGAAACCAGCTTTTTGGTGCTTTTTTTTTTTTTTTTTTTTAATCTAATATGCAGTGTTGTTCAAAGATGCCCTTAATGTTGCAGTCTTTACCACTGCAACGTGCTTAGTGTGCTTACTTCAAATATTGGTGAAATGCTTATTTTTATAAATATGCATGCAAGTGAATGAAGTTAAACTAAAATTACAGCATCTTTAAACAAAGATATATATTATAAGCTGGTGTTTTTCGAAAACAAATTGTGAGACCAGACAGCTGGGTAAGGGTCAGCTTCTTCATTCTCATCAGGTGAGGTTCCATACTGGCCTGTTAAGTTTCAGTGCCAAGCAGTTAACAGCTTGAACAAACCCATCTAGCTCAAGCACCTCAGTTATGTTTCTTGGACCACCTTAAGGTTGCTGATTCTTCCAGAGGCTTAGGATTCAGAATATCTGAGAAAACATGCCTCTGCTTCAATGAACTGCTACCTTCCCGATAACCTCTCATTTTGAAAATGCACATTTTTTGTTATCCAGAGAAAGACAAACACAGCATTTCTCAGAAGGTGTGCTCTATGCTATACATCTCTGTTACTCCCACTGCAAAAAGTAAGAAATTTTTAAGGACAAAAATTATGGTTTAGGGAATCATGAGTTCATCTCTTGTAGTGTTGTTAGTTGTGTGAATGAGCTCAAAGCAAGCTATAAATTATCAGAGGAATGCTGTGGGAGAAGATGAGAATCCTGCAATCCCCCACTAGCTTCAGCATGGAGATGTAAAGGCGAAGAAAAATCTGCACAGTTTGTGTTTATGTATTTTTGTTTTCAGTTTCACAGAGGCAAAACTAGGAATTAAAAAAAAAAAAGAAAGAAAAAAAAAAAGGGCACGTAGATGTAATGGGCTCCATCCAAAATCCAGTAAATTAGTTGGAATCTGTTCGTCACACTTTTGAATCTGGTGTAGTTTTTGCCACTGTGAAGGAAAATGATATGGATCCAGCTCTCAGGAAATCTCTGAAGTGTTGGGAGTAGTGAAGAAGAAACAGGATTTTTTTTTTTACATTTAGCCTGATATATCCAAGGAAAATTACTATGGAAAATCCTGCAGCTGGCAAAAGAGAAATGTTTTCTACTCAGTCAAGTCCAGCTAGAACTAACATTTTATCCTGGAATAAGTGAATAGATACTGCAGGATGAATAATCTTTAAAATTCTCTGTGACCAAGTAATCTGGTGTGAGGAGCGAATAGATTTGAATCCTTTAAAAAGCAGTAAGTCTTTCTTCAGTGAGCATTTTGATCTGCTCTGTGTCTCTTCTGTTTCCAGCTGTGCTTTTTTAAATTGTTTATGCATTCCCACCTGAAAACTTCACATCAAAGACTGATGGCAGAATCAGTTGTTGCCTGCTTGTTCCCTTTATCTGCTTTCTGGTGCAGAATATGTTGATATCTTCAGAAGTCCTCCACCAAATACTCTTTGAGAAGCTGGTCCACGGGACAGCTTTGGTCTCGGTAACCTTGCAGTTTGCAGCACCTCCTGGTTTTTCACCAGTCCAGTGGGATTCAGAATGTGACACACCAGCAGTGCTGTGTCTGCATGCCTGCATGTCTTACTTCCTTTGAACTAAAACTTAGGTTGTCTTCAGAAAACGTGCCTATGCTGTCTGTGATGGAAACAAAAATACTGTAACAGTGTGACAGATGGAAATTAATTGAAATACAGTTCAATCATTTCATGACAGGTCCTTATCTTTAAAAAGTTCAGGCTATTATTCTGAGGAAATTAGGTGTAGTCTCTCTATAATTAATGACAAAATACACTGAAATAGTTAATGCATGCCAGAAGCTGCCAAAATACTTGTTTTTAAAACAAAAATCCTTCAGGGAATGTCCCAGACTCCCAGTTCTATGGAGCTTCAGTATTTGTTTGTAAACCTTAACATTATCAGACCTGCATGGTAGCAGGCATTAAGCTGTACCTGTTAGGCTGCCTGTTTTTTTTTATGGTGTTCTTTGTGTACATACTCTGCTAAGACCAGCTCAGGTGCTGGAACTGATGGTGGGAGCCGTGTCACGGAAGAGACTCCAGGCAGCTGCCAGCGCTTCAAATATTGGTTGCCTAAACCTAGCCAGAACACGTCTATATGCAGAATGTGATTGATGCTGGGGGCTGGAAGGTGTATTTACTTTCTATGCTGCAAGGTCACAGTGACACAGATTCACAATAGCTATTCCCTTTCTCCCTCCCCTTCACGAACATTTCAGGCTGAACTTTATGAGGCGTTTAGCCTTTGTTTCAAGATACTTTTACACTTACGGTTTTGCTTTTGGCAGCAGTGTGAGAGAGGGAAAGGCTTTAACGCATTAATGAAGTCAGCATGTAGACTGCTGTCCTCACTGTACACCTATCCGGTTGTATGAAGAGAAGTTGTGTACTGCTTCTGAACTTTTAAACAGAGTAAACAGATGAAATGGGCATATCATTGAGAAAAATATATTGCCTGCCTTCACCCTTCCCTCTTCTGCTTTTATTAGCTGCAAGTAATTTTTCTACTTAATCAGAAAATGAGTCTTTCAACAGATGGTTTGCTTTGTGCCTTTGGTATACTGACATATATTTGACATATTGCCAGGTAGTTAACCTTTTTTGTCTTGTTAGTTCATAGGACCTCCGGAGAAGCACTGAAGTCTGCAAAACACCGTTAATTGTATTAGATTTACAAGTCATTTTATTTCTTCACGAGAAAATTTTTATTTTTTCAGTAGCCTGTCAGAATCGTGCTGTCCTGCAGGTTGCTAAGGGTAATTTTGCAAGCCTTAGAGGTCTGATTTCAGTTTCAGTGGTGATTTTTAAATGGGATTTTAACTTCCAAAGACAGCTGCAGAGCATCAGCTTGCCAGTGGTTTGACCCAATTGGTAGGTGCTAGATTATACTGCATGCTGAATCTTTGGGTTAATGGCACAGCTGGGATATGCAGCTGTGAAGTAATACTTCCACTGTTCTAAACCCAGACTAAACTGAAGTTCACACACGGCCCTCCAGAGACTGGAGAATTTTTATCATAGAGAAATTTTATCATAGCATTTTAATTGTAAGATATATTTAAAGGTAAAGAAAAGGTAAGCATACATGCTGCAAAGATATTTACAGCATAAATTCTAAGGGCAGAAATATTTAGCAAAGATAAACTAGGCAAAAAAGATAACTGTGTTTTTTCAGTGTATCCACAATTATTATAAAATATGCAACTTGAACTTAAAAACTGCTTCCTATTTTGAAGAATTAAACTCTTTCCTTCCCAGAGATGGACAAGTGGGAGATTTAAAAGCTGTTGCTTACTCTGGATTTAGAAACAATTCTGAAGAGAATCTAGAGTGTTACGTCATTCACGTCTTTGACTCTGCACTGTTTTGCCACAAGGGAATAACCAGTGGTGAAAGAGGCCTTCGACTGTGTGAAACAATGTCAGCCTGCATACTAATTGCAACGTTAATGAAAGACATAGGTTAACAAAAACAATTTCCATTCTGCTTGTGTACTGTGTACAAACATGCCTTGCTGTCTGAGCTCTTCTCTTCAGACAGCTCTGGATTGTATATAGTAATGGAAAATTTCTTTGTGACTTTAACAATGGTAAGAACTGTAGCACGTGAAGGAGGCAATGCTGTGTGAAAACCACAGCTTTTAAAAAGATTCACTGGAACGTGTTTTCTTCAGATCACTTACAGCGTGCTGTGTTGTCAGGGTGTCTTGTGAAACTGCCTACTGATTCAGTTTTCTAACAGTAGAAGACTGTATTTTAAATATCTTGCTTTGGCTTTTTTTTTTTAATTTTTTTTTTTTCGGTCTTAGTTTTAGGTAAATCTAGGGTGAAGAGATCAACCAAATCGACAAAATGGATATTTAAAATGAGGCCACTTCAGAATATGCTTCTGCTATGTATGGAAAATACTTCCCTACGTCTGCCATGCTCTGTGCTGGTTTTCATCAATGCGTCCTTAAGAGAAATCCTCAAAATATTGTTCCTGCACAAAGAATAGATAAGCAAACACTGGCTGTGCTCTGTAAGTGTTGTAAGTACAGAAGTCAAAACGGCCCTTTGTCAAGGCTTTTCTGAGATCACATAGCCTCAGAGGTAAAATACGACTCAGAGGAGAGTTACTGCACACAGTGCTGTGGGATTGATACTCGTGTTATGTTTTATGTAAGAGTAAAGCTTCTACCTAAATTCTGGATTTCTATTTCAGGTTATATGTATTAAGAGGTTTTATGGTTCCTACAGATGTCTTTCTAAGAAGTTCCTTCATGCAGAGCTGGAGGGGAGGCAAGATGTTGGCATAGCTGTTAACCTAAAACCTGCTATGCCAGCATATTGCCATCTTTCCTGTCTGTTTGCGTCAGAGACAAGTTCTAAATCATAATGGACTTTTGGAGCAGCCAGCTTTATAGACAACCAGAAATGCCATTTCTCTGACCCCACTTTTGAGTTAATGAGCAAGAAGTTATTTTTTGTGTTGAAGGATAGGCAGGTTTTTTGTTTTTCGTTTTGTTACTCAGATGACATACAGTTTAACTGGCTCTGACAAAAACGAGTGGGATGCAGAAAGGAAGGGGTTGGGCAGGTCCGAAGGAGCTGTCAGGGGACAGGAGAAGTGTTGAGTGTTTCACTCACTCCCTCACCTGTACGTGTTTGCAGGCAAATTGTGAGTTGTCGGTTGGTAGTCTACCTAAGCTGTAAGTCTATTAATGTATTTTTGCACTAATTGATTTTTTTTTTTTAGTGTTTGTATGCTCTGCTGAGAGCTATCTAGTAAAGAGTTCTGAGCAATGAGGATATGCTGGTAGTCTAAGAATGAAGGAGCAACAACTGAAGGAATGTTGTAGCTATGTTTCACTGATCTGTTTCCAACCCTTGGGGAAAAAAAAAAAAAGTAAACCAGATTAAAACAAACAAAAAAACCCAGTAAAATGTACTCTTGAATTGGGCTGACATGGCAAGGTTTTTGTAATGGAGGTGCTAGGGGCAGGAATGACCTCTGTGAGCAGAGCCCGGCTTTGCCCTGTCTCAGGACAGACCAGGTCCAGAGGCTCCAAAAGGGACCCACCACCACCAGCACTGAGCTGTGAGTGATGCTGGGTGCTGGGAGAGCAGACTGAGGGAAGGGAAAACCGCTGCACAACGGCAGCTGGGAGAGTGCAGTGAGGAATGTGAGTGGGAGAAGCACTGCAGGCACCAAGGGCAGTGCAGGAGGTGCTGCAGGCACGGAGCAGAAGTTCCCTGCAGCCCTTGGGCGCTCCATAGAGCAGTCTCCACATGTGGCCATGGAGGAGCCCACGGTGCAGCAGGGGCAGAGAGCAACCCTGGAGGAGCCAGCAGAGACGAAGAGTTACGGACTAACTGTGTCATCCATTCCCCTGCACTGCTGAAGTAGAGGAGATAGAAGACGGTGGGTGGGGGGGATGACGTTTTTCTTTTCTTTTTGGTTCTCACAGCTCTATTCTGTTAGTAACAGACAATGAATTATCTTAATTTCCCTATGCTGAATCTGTTCTGCCTGTGGCATTAGTTGGTGAGTAATCTCCCTATCCTTATTTCAACCTGCAAGATTTCTATTGCATTTTTCCCTGTTCTGTTGACGGAGAGTAAGAGAGCAGCCATAAGGTGTTCAGATGCCTTCAGTGTTAAAGCATTAATGAAGATGTCGTGATGCTGTGAAGGGAGCTTCAAGAAAAATGCAAATTTCATGAATGAAGAAAATGCTACATGTATTTATTCTACCTGTGATGTTACTTAACCAAATTAGAGTTTTGCACTGAAAAATCTACATTGAGAGTCTTATGATCAGTAGTGCTATTTTGTTCACTAAAAACAGCAAACAAAACAACAAAAAGCCAAAGCATAATAAAGCAGACACTGACTCCAAATCGTATGCAATTCCAGCAGTTGTTTTGCACTGACAACTCTACAAGTCTCATATCTCTTTAAAATTGCTTTCACAAGTACCGAGTTTGTTGAAAAAAGAGTGTTCTTAGATGAGGTCAGAAGCAGAGATGAAAAAAAAACCTTATTCATGCAAAATTGAACTCTCCTATTTCTCAGTCTTCAGAACAGAACTCAGGTCTCTGTATTGCCTGACACAGATGTTGTGTCTTTGCTGGAGCTCAGTCAAATCATTAGAGTACCGCTATTTATTACTTTCAATATAGTAGATTTCAAACGTGTACTCTAAACTCCAGTCCGAAGCAAACTGTACCACAAGTGTGAGGTCTTAACACAGACATACTGATTTATGTTGTCAGATTTTCCAAAAAATCTTTTTCAGTTTCAGGTAGAATAGAACTATTGGCAGACTACATTATACTAAATGAGGTTGTTGAACAGACATTGTATTCTTTGAACTTCATAGAATTATACACCTGCTGCTTTCAGAAGATTATACTTTGTTCATATGTCAGAATCAAAATTTTGGCTTGGTATTTTATCGTCAAAACCAAAAATTCTGAACAGTTTGGTAGTTCTGTTTATATTGAGAACATTAACCTTTTCAAAATCACATTCATTTTTGCAGCATTTGCCAAAACCAAATGCTTTTCTGCTTTTTTTTCTTTTTTTTTGTGTTTCCCACAGTAACTCTTCTCTTAAGCCAGGGTGTGTATGGTGATTGTAGATGTGCAGAAGATGTTCTTTCATTCTAATGAGTTTCTAGACAATGTATTTTTCATTTTTTTCCCCTGATAAATGGTGGATATAGGATGCAATGCAAGTTCATGGGGCCGGATGGCATCCACTGGAGGGTGCTGAGAGAGCTGGCAGACATGCTTGTCAAGTTGCTTTCTATCATCTACCAGTGTTCCTGGTCAACCAGAGAGGTGCCAGAGGACTGGGGGTTTGCCAGTGTGACTCCCATCTTCAAGAAGAGTCTTAAGGAGGATCTGGGGAACTGCAGGCCTGTCAGCCTGAACTCAGCACCAGGGAAGGTTATGAAACAGATCATCTTGGGAGAGATCACATGCTATGTGGGGAACAGCTGGGGATCAGCCCCAGCCAGCATGGATTCATAAAAGGCAGGTCCTGCTTGACCAACCTGATCTCCTTCTTTTACTGGGTGACTAGCATGGTGGATGAGGAAGACTACTTATGGACATAGTCTACCTGCATTTCAAAGCCTTTGACACTGTCTCCCACAGTAATCTCCTGGAGAAGCTGGCAGACTGTCTTGGACCGATACATGCCTTGCTGGGTAAAAAACTGTCTGGATGGCCTGGTGCAGAGAATGATGGTGAATGGACTTTAAGTCAGCTGATGACTGACCACGAATGGTGTTCCCCAAGAGTTGGTACTGGGACCTGTCCTGTTCAGTATCTCTATTGATGATCTGGTTGAGGGCATTGAGCTCATCTTCAGTAAGTTTGCAGTTGACACCAAGTTGAGAGGAAGCGTTGATCTGCCTGAGGGTAAGAAAGCCCTTCAGAGTGATCTAGACAGGTTAGATCATTGGGCTGAGAACAGTGGGATGAAGTTCAATGAGACCAGGCTGGATGCGGCTTTGAGCAACCTGGTCTAGTGGGAGGTGTCCTTGCCTCTGTCAAGGGAGTTGGAACTAGCTGATCTTAAAGGTCCTTTACTAACCAAAACATTTTACGATTCTAAGACTGGGTGCTGGGTCCTGCACTTTAGTTGTAACAACCCCATGCATCAGTACAGGCTTGGGGCAGAGTGGCTGGACAACTCTTTGGAGGAAATGGACCTGGGGGTGTTGGTTGACAGTTGGCTGAACATGAGCCAGCAGTGTGCCCAGGTGGCCAAGAAGGCCCATGGCATCCTGGCTTGTATAAGGAATAGTGTTGCCAGCAGGAACAGGGAATTGATCATCCCTCTGTACTCTGTCCTGGCGAGGCTGCACCTCCAGTACAGCGTTCAGTTTTGGGCCCTTCACTACAGGAAAGACTTTGAGGCTCTGGAGAGTGGCTAGATAAGGGCAACAAAGCTGTGAGGGGTCTGGAGCACAAGTCCTGTGAGGAGCAGCTGAAGGAGTTGGGATTGTTCAGTCTGCAGAAGAAGAGGCTCAGGGGTGACATTATTGCTCTACAACGACTGAAAGGAGATTGTAGTGAGGTGGGGGTCAGCCTCTTCTCCCGTGTAACTAGCAATAGGATGAGAGAGAGTGGCCTCAAGTTGCACTGCGGGAGGTTCAGGTTGGATATTAGGAAAAATTTATTCTCCGTAAGAGTGGTCAGACAGGCATTGAAGAAATGCATAGATGTGGTACTAAGGGACGTGATTTAGTGGGAAATATTGGTAGTAGGTGGACTGGTCTTTTCCAACCTTAGTGATTCTATGATTATATACCATGAAAGCCCAGTTTTTAAGTCCCCTGGAGAGTTATAGTCAGGACCTTTATGTGTGACACATAGTTATATTAATTTTCCATCCTCTCCCTGAAGTCTCTGTTTCTTTCAAAAGCTGTGTCTTTTTTTACCAACTTACATTCAGTAAGCACATGAGACTGGAATGGTTTGTATATTTCTTGTTTCAGATAAGGCATGAATCAAATTTTTTAAAACTCACAGCACTATTTAAGAATGCAGTTGTATTTTTCTTCTCCTTTGAATTTATTAAAAAAAAAAAAAGAATTTATTTTACATTTGCAAGTAATATTTCTTAGTCGTTCTTTTGGCAGCTCTTTCATTTTAAGCTAAGTTTTAGTTTATCTTGCTGGATTCTACAATCTGTATTATGATAGAGCAGTGACCACGGGACAGCCTAGTAGTTGTGGACATGCAGCCTTGTTGTGGTTCAACAAGAAGGCAGAAGCTAGTTCTGCTTCCATTGGAGTTAATTCTTCTTTAACCTGGGTGGTTGTTAGCACAATACTGTTAACAAGACATATACCAACCATAATAATGATGACATGCAGTATTCTGTAGCAATTTAACATATACAGTTTTATTGGCTGGTATTATCCAGCACCAAATCACCTTGAGAGGCACAACGGACATCCTCATTCTTTTGCATTATCCACTGCATACCCAAGTTTTTGAGCAAAAGCAATCTCATTAATAAGCCTACCTTTTCCTGAGGCAGGGGTAACCCAGACTCAGCATGTTCTTTTTGTGCACCAGGACTTCGTCTCATTCTTCAGTATGCAGGAGGTTTGACTGGGCAGGACTAGCTCAGCTGGCAGATCCCCAAGTGCTGGCTCACCAGGTGGTGTTTGCTAAACACATGTCTTCATGTTTCAATGTCCCAGCACCCATTGCTCTCAATATATTAACAGTCCATTATATCATTCAATCCAGAGGCTGGTGCATGATAAAAGATGTGATACACCCACTCATGCCATGCTCAGGTGTTTATGAGGTTGTTTTGAAAATGAGTCTCATTTGCTGATTCAACTCTTTCTGGAGTAACACTGTCACCACAAGATTTGCTTTTCAAGATCCTGCATAGTATTTTGGGCAGGGATTGCAGCAGTGGTGGGGCAGTGGCAGTGCACCCTGAACTGCTTTGTGGGCGTACACCAGGAGCCCAGCACACTGCAGTGATTTGTGCCTGCTCAGGATTTCCAGGACGACAACAGACCTTTTCCAAATATTCTATTTGTTTTTTCAGGATTTTGCAGTTGCTTAGGGGTGAAGTTCCAAACTGCTGGCAGTGCCTACTGCTCTAGGCACCTGCCCATACCATCTCACATTCCCTGCCACTCATAACTATCCCACGTCAGGGCAGATCTCTGGGCAATATTCTTAAATAATTGTTTAATCTCAAACATGATCAGAAGCACATTCACAACATACAGCAAGAGAAGCATACTGGTGTGAACATCCCATAGTTACTCAGAATTCTCAAAAGCTGTTGTACCTAGTTCTTGAACTCTAGGGAAAGAAGGAAAAGTGAAATGGAGGCTGAGGAACTGCTGGAAGTGTCCTATCTCGTCCATAGCCAGGCTCCCTGAGACAACAAAGCAAAGAGTGTAATTACTAATAGTATCAACAGTATGGCTTCTAAAACACAAAGATGGCTGCAGTGCTGGATACACACAAAATTTCAGTTTCTCAGCTGTGAGAAGCTGTGAAAAGTGATGGCCACATGACACAGCAAAATAAAACCCCCAGAGGTAACATCAAACGCAGGAGGGAAAATACTCAGCAAGAAGGGTTGTACACAATATAGATCCATGAGAAGACTCTCAACGATCTCACTAAATAGGGAAAGAAATCAACATAATGACCAGCAATTACCAAACTTCCACAACACTGTGTGTTAACACACTCTGATCAGGACTGCTCTCATCTCAATCCTTTGTGGGTGCTGAAATGTTGGTTGAAGTTTAACCTGGCAGGTGACTAAGCACCACACAGTCATTCTCTCACTCCCCCTTCTCAGTGGGATGAGAATCAGAAAAAAAGAACAAAGTGGAACTTGTAGATTGACATAAAACTACTTACTAAGATAGAAGGAAAAGGATAATGATTATATGCAAACATATGAATGTATATAACAAGTGATGCACAAGCAATTGCCCACCACCCCCTGGCTGATGCCAACTAACTCCCCCGAAGCAGTGGAAAAAAGCAAGATGAGCTCCTGTTCTTTTCAGAACTCCTTCTCCATGTTGTCATATGGTATGGAGCATCTTTTGGCCAGTGTGTCAGGGGTCAGCTGTCCTAGTTCTGTTCCCTCCCAGCTCCTTGGGCCCTTTGCTATGAATGGTCTTGTCTCTGTACAATACTGCTTATTAGCAACTATAAACAGCATATGTATCAGCATTGTTTTTCTCCTACAACCAAGACACAGTGTCATAACACGTGCTCTGAAAAAAACAATTCTGTCCCAGCTGAAATTAACTCGAGCCTTCTTTCTTCCTGAAGCTGTTTCACAAGCTTAAGGCTATTGCATGTCACCTCATGAACCAGCTGAACTAGAATAGATCACAAAAATAGAGAAAAAAATATTGCAAATGTAAATTTAAAAGGAAATAAAAATCACAAAATGCCATTTAAGAAACAAGTATTTAGCAACAGGTAGAACAGAGATAGGTGAGCTTTTTCCTATTAAATCTGGAGCTGCCTTTTTAAAAAAACACTCTGTGAATCAAGTGTATTGTTCCAGGCCTTCTCCAAAATAAACACAGCTGTCGTGATGCAAATACAAGCGACTTGTACCTTGTAACTTCAAAATGGTAAGCAAAGAAAAAAAAAGATTCCTGGTAGAATAACTCAAGTAAGAAATACTTGGTTTACACTGGCACACAGTCAGTGTGTGCTAGTGAGTCTGCTGGTTTGCCATGGCTGCACCCCGGCAGAAGGCTACTACCAGGAAAAATGTGGAGACCCAGACTGAGGTCCCATGCACACATGAAAGGAAGGCTGCTGCTAAGAAATACATGGAGGCTCAGACCGAGGTACCGAAACAACATGCTAGTGGAACTCAAGAGCAAAAGGAAAGTTTATGGTCTTTGGAAGAGTAGGCAAGCTACTTATGATGATTACAGGTACATAGTAAAGATGTGCAGGGAGAAAATTATAAAAGCCAAAGCCCAGCTAGAAGTGAACTTGGCAACTAAGGTAAAAGGTAACAATAAATATTTCTATAAGTACATGAACAGCAAGAGGAGGGCTAGGGAGAATCTTCATCCCTTGTTGGATGCTGAGGGCAACGTGATGACCAAGGATCAGGATAAGGCTGAGGTACTTAATGCTTTCTTTGCCTCAGTCTTTAAGACCTGTTACTCCCTGGGCACACAGCCCCTTCAGCTCGTAGATAGGAGTGTGGAACAGAATAGGCCCTGCATAATCCACGATGAGATGGTTCTGGACCTGCTCCGAAAGCTGGATGCTCACAAGTCTATGGGGCCGGATGGATTGCACCCTAGAGTGCTGAGGGAGTTGGCAGATGTCGTTGCCAAACCAGTCTCCATCATTCTTAGCACTCTTGGATAACCAGGGATGTCCTGACGGACTGGAGACTGGCAAATGTGACACCCATCTCCAAAAAGGGCCGGAAAGATGATCCTGGTAGCCACAGACCTATCAGTCTCACCTCAATGCCAGGGAAGGTTATGGAATGGATAATCTCGGGTGCCATCATGGACCAGTTAAAGGTCAATCAGGGGATCAGGCCCAGTCAGCATGGGTTTACAAATGGTAGATCCTGTCTGACAAACCTGATTTCATTCTATGACAA
>JAOWBP010004700.1:56909256-56924727 GCA_028571105.1 Tragopan temminckii | reverse complement strand
CCCCGCAGGTGACGCCATGCCTGTTGTTTTGGTCCGCCCAACCAATCGGACGCGGCGGCTGGATTCTACGGGAGCCGGGATGGGCCCGTCGTGGCGGCAGCGGGACTCTCCCTTACCGACCATAACGCATTGCGCAAGGTGCAGCACCGTCCGGTACTCCTGCGGCTTTAACGGCCCGGGCATGGAGGCGCCGCGGCACTTCGCGCCGGGTTTCGGCCCCGAGCAGCAGCAGCAGCAGCAGCAGCGCCCGCCGGCGCCGCTGCACTGCCGGCAGAAGCTGGACAAGGCGAGTCTCCTCCTCCAGCAGCAGCAGCAGAGCCCGTGCCTCCAGTGCAACAACTGCGCCTACTACGGGGCTGCGGCGGCGGCCGCCGGGGATAACCTGCCGCTGCTGCTCCGCGCCTCCTCGCCGCTCTCGGGCACCTTCCGCACCCGCTCGTCTCCGCTCTCCTCTGTCGCCTCCTCCCGGCAGGGCAGCCAGCTGAATGTCAGCGAGCTGCCCTCCTCCAGTCATGCTGGCGCAGCGAGGCAGCCTTCCCAGCACGCTCCACACCACCAGTGCCACAGCCTGCAGCAGGCGGCGAGCCCCGGCAGCAGCGGCAGCAGCGGCAGCGCCCACCACCACCAGCAACAGCAGCAGCCCCAGCAGCGCCGGGAGAGCAATCCCTTCACCGAAATAGCCATGAGCAGCTGCCGGTACAACGGCGGCGTCATGCGGCCGCTCAGCAACCTGAGCTCGTCCCGCAGGAACCTGCACGAGATGGACGCTGAGTCGCAGCTGCTGCAGCCGCCGCTCTCCAGCCCCAACGCCGCCGGCCCGGAGGTCGTGGTCTCCAAGCCCGAGCACAACAACTCCAACAACCTGGCGATCTACGGCCCCGCCGGCCCCGGCCCCGGCCCGGGCGGCCCCAACAACGGCGGGAGCAAACCCGCCAAGAAGAAGAATCAGAACATCGGCTACAAGCTGGGGCACCGCCGGGCTCTTTTCGAGAAGCGCAAGCGGCTCAGCGACTACGCGCTGATCTTCGGCATGTTCGGCATCGTGGTCATGGTCATCGAGACCGAGCTGTCCTGGGGCGCCTACACCAAGGTACTCGGCGCGGCTCCGGGTCGCTCGCTCTCTCGGTCACGCCGCTCCGCAGCCCGGCCCGGCCCCCCCGGTCCGCTGCCGCCCCGAGGCGAGGCGAGACCGGCCCGGCCGTCGGGGCGCTGCGGGTTGGCAGCGGCCTCGCGCGGGGCTCGCTGAGGGACGGTGGTATTTTTGTGTTGCAGGAATCGCTGTATTCCCTCGCTCTGAAATGCCTTATCAGCCTCTCCACGATCATCTTGCTCGGACTCATCATTGTGTACCATGCACGGGAGATACAGGTAATGCTTCCTTTGGCGGCTTTTCAGAAGGTGGTAAGTAGCCTCGGGAAGCACGAATTATCGGTAGGCGCTAACAGGAGTTCAGTGGAGAGAAAGGTGACAGGCGGCGTGGTCACACGGGTGCCGGAGAGCTTTGCCTCTCTGGAAGCGGCAGCAGCAGTGATGCTGTAGGACCGCTCAGCCCCTAGGTTGTAATGCACTTTGTGTGTGACATGTCTGCTGTCTTCTGTAGTAGATGTACAGCAACACTCTTAGTTTTCCAGTGAATAAATTTCATGCCGTGCATTTTCTCTCGGTGGCAAGGTTAATTATCTGTGCTGTGAGTTATGTAATTTTTGCTATGCTGTCTCAGAAACAACATACTTTAAGAGTATATTTAAAAAGTGGGGGAAGACTCGTGTCTGACCTGCTTTATTTAATGCCCTGGGATGGGATGAAGGAGAACTGTCAGGAAAGGCTGGGCGAAAGGCAGGGAAACATACCAGCCAGAGCAGTATATTGAGTCTAACAAATACTGTCATAGATTCTGTCTGAGAGACTTATTTCTAATATCAGTTGTAAATTTTTTCTGACCAAGAAATTAAAATTTGTGCTTCAGTTAAACCAAAACATAAAAAAGATAGATTTAAAGCTTCTGAAGTGAAAAATACCTTACTCATTAGTGCTTTTGATTTTTCTAATTAGAACTACCTTCAGCTACAGTCTGAAACGACAGGCTTCAAGGGCAAAGATGTTTTTCAGTAGTAGCAATCAATAAAAAGAGAATTTGACAGTTAAAAGGCCTGGTTGAAGTGGGAAGATTGGGGGTATCCTTGGCTGCAGCAACCATGAAGTAATGGAGTTCAGGATCTTGCATGGAAAAAACAGAACAATAAGTGGCACTGCAACCCTTGACTTCAGGAGTGCCAACTTTGACCTCTTCAGTGAGCTACTTGGAGGTATCCACTGGGTTAGAGCATTGAAAGCAAAGGGGGTCTAGGAGAGCAGGTTAGCGTTCAAGCACCGCTTTCTCCATGCTCCAGATTGGTGCATCCCTAAGAATAAGAAATCAGGCAAAGGTGGCAGGAGACCTCCAAAGATGAGTAAGGAGCTAATGGAAAAAGCTCAAGTAGAAAATGAAATTTTATGAAATGTGAGAAAAAGAGTCTGGCTGCTTGGGAAGGCTATAGAAATGTTGTCAGGATATGCAGGGATGCAGTGAGGAATTAAATCTGATGAAGGAGGTTAACAATAAGAAGGGCTTATCTAGGTAGATCAATAACAAAAGGAAGAATAGAGAAAATGTGGACCCGTTAGTAAATGAGGTGGGTGCCCTAGTAATAGAAGACACTGAGAAGGTGGAGTTACTGAACACCTTCTTTGTTTCAGTCCTCACTGATAAGAGCGGCCCTCGGGAGTTTCAAACCTTGCAGGTAAGAGAGAGAATCTGAAGAAAGGAAGACCTTCCCTTGATCGGGGAGGATTTGGTCAGAGATCTAGGCAAACTCCATACACAGAAAAAAGCCATGGACCTCAATGAAGTGCACTCAGAGGTATTTAGAGAGTTGACTGAAGTTATTGCTGAACCACTCTCTGTCATCTGGGCAAGGTCATGGAGAATAGAAAAGGTGCCTGAAGACTGGAGGTAAGCCAGTTTCACTGGCAGGAAGGAGATCCCAGGAAGCGACAGGCCAGACAGGTTCACCTCTGTCCTTGGGAAGGTGGTTGAGCTATTTATTGTGGATATTATCTCCAAGTAAGTGAAAGAAGAGAAGGTTATCAGCATGTCAACATGGGTTCACCAAGGGGAAGTAATGCTTGACGTATTTAATAGACTTCTGTGATGGCTGGCTGGGTAGATGAGAAGAGAGCAGTGAATGTTATGTACCTTGACTTCTGCTAATGTTTTTGATACCGTCTCCGATAACATGTTGATAGGTAAACTTAGGAAGTGCAAGATAGATGAGTGAGCAGTGAGGTGGTCTGAGAACTGGCTGTCTGACAGAGCTCAGAGGGTTGTGATCAGTGGTTCATAGTCTATGTGGAGGCCTGTAGCTAGTGGTGTTCCCTAGCAGTTGGTACTTGTTTAACTAATTTCTTCATTAATGATGTGGATGAAGGGGTAAAGCACACCCTCACCAAGTTTGCTAATGATATGAAGCTGGGAGGAGTAGCTGACACACCAGAAAGCAGAGCTGCCATTGAGTGAAAGCTGGACAGACTGGGGAGCTGGGTGGAGCTGAACCTTATGAGGCTCAGCAAGAGCAAGAGTAGAGTCATACACCTGGCAAGGAATAACTGCACTCATCAGTGCAAGTCAGAGGGTGACTTGCTGGAAATGAGCTCTGTAGAGAAGGATCTGACTGTCCGGATGTGCAGCAGGTTGAACACGAGCCAGTAGTGTGCTGTTTTGGCCAAGAAGGCCATGGTTATCCTGAGGACCATTAAAAAGAACCATAGCCATCAGGCTGAGGGAGATTATCCTCTTTGCTACCCTGAGAAGGCCTTTTCTGGAGTACTTTGCCCAGGTCAAGAAAGTTCAAGAAAGACAGGGGACTTCTAGAGGGAGTCCAGTGAAGGGCTACATAGATTTGTTAGGGGCCTGGACCTTGTGAGGGAAGTCTGAGAGACCTAGGACTGTTTATCCTGGAAAAGAGAAGATGGGATCTTACAGTGCTTATAAATATTTAAGGTGCAGGTGTCAAGTGGAGGAGGTCAGAGTTTTCAGTGGTGCCCAGCAACAGGGCAAGGGCGATGGGGACAAACTGGAACATGGGAAGTTCCACCTGGACATGAAAAAGAGCTGCTTCATTTTGAGGGTGACAGAACACTGGCCATTCTGTGATTCTGTGTGATTCAGTGACAGAGCACTGCTTAGAGAGACTGTGAAGTCTCCTCTGGGTGTGGCGGAAACCCACATGGACACTTTGCTTTACAACCTAATATAGAATAGAGAACCTGCAGTGAAGTTGGACTAGATGATATCCAGAGGTCCCTTCCGACCCCTATGATTCTGTTTAGTTCCCTTCTATGCAAATAAATGGTGTAGCTCCAATGTTAGAGGATATCATAGTCTCCTACTATAAAGTTGGAGAAATATTATGTTTCTGGAGACTTTGCCAGACTGGTTCCTGTCATGATGTTCTTCCACACGCAAAACTTCTACTTCTGATTCCAAAACCAGTTTATTTGCTATACTATAGTTTTATAGTATCGTAGGTATCAAAATCTGTTTTATAATGCAAGCAAATGTTCTGCTGAAGTAGTCTCTGTGTGAGCTACTGACAAAGAGGGTTTTCTTAATCTGAATATTGCTGTTCCAGTGTGGGAGCCTTCTTTTCTGATGCGCTGTCCTACAAGTGGTGCTTGAGGCATTAAAAACAAAGATTAAAAGAATGCATTGCAAATAACTCAAAGCATTTACCAGAAACTTTGGAAAATTTTATGCAGGATAACCAAATATTTGTAGGTCTCTATTTGAATCAGCTTGCACCATGTAGTTACTTTGAGACTTGGGTTGTGTTGTGTTTTTTTTTCATTGCTGCTTTGGATTTATTTATTTTTTTCAGAGAAACAGTTGCAAATTTTGCATTCTTTTAGAGATGTGTCATGGATCAGATGAAAACAATCTTTAAAAAACTTTAAATCTTTAATAGTAATTAATAGTAATTTCTTTATTTATTGGTTGTTCCAAACTCTGTCATTCATCTTGAAAATAAAAGTTCTGTGTTCAAGGAGCCTGATAGAAGGGAAGGGCATAACATCCCTCAGCTGTCCAATATCTGACAGCTTTTTAATTTTGGAACAGTATGCTTTTGTGCACAGTCTTGGCTTTTTAAAAACAAGGTGAAGAAGATGCTGAGCAAAACTTAAATCCCTCTACGCTGATAAATTTGTGTTACACATGGCATCTGAAAACAGGAAGTTCCTTTAAAATGCTTAGGCTTAAATGTGTATGGAGTATAGTTCAGATGAAAGAAAATACTCTGTAACCATGATAATTGGTGGTTTAAAATAATCTTTAAAACTGACTGTTTTTTGAAGGCAAACTAATTTTTAATTCAAGCAAATTCATGAATTATTTTCTGTAGAATCCTGCTCACAGATGGCTGTCTGTGTCCTGGAGGCGCCAGCTATTCATCAATCATGTGCAAGTTTAAACTTTCTGTTTTAATTCTTCTCTGAAATAGACTTAGACTTTGTAAGGGAGTATTGTGTAAACTAGCTGGATTGAGCTGAGAGAAGGAGAGTTCTGTAGAAGAGAAGAACATCAATACCACACTGTTAAGGGTGATATGTTTCTAAAATTTGAATGTAAACAAATCACCCTAGCTAAAAGTAGTTTATTTTCTACAAAGAGTGAAGCAAAATACAATAAGATGATGATAGTAATTATTACTGCTTGCTGATTTAGTATTCAATGACCAGAAATGTCCATTGGTGGCAATCAGCTTCTCGATTCTTTTTAGTAGTCCATGCCCTTAGTGGAGAAGGAAGTCCGAACAGTCATGCTGCCAGCAAGTCAGTGTGAGTGCCTAGCAGCACAGCAGGTGACTGCAGTCTTTCCACTAACACTCCACGTACGTTATGCTTTGGAAACAGGTCACGCAGTCAGCTAAACCAAACCCTTGGATTCACCTGCCTCAGCCCCGCTTTAAGGGGACTGGAAGGGGGATTTACAAAGACTTACTGGAATTCTTCCCGAGGGCTAGGAGCTTTGCACGTATGCGGAACACGTCAGTGCTTTGTATAGATGTATATTTCTTTTATCCCGCTTAGAGCGCAGTTGATGAGCGGTGGGGGAGCGGCGGCACCTTCGCAGCTCTCGGGGCGGAGGTTCACCCGCCGCCCTTTCAGGACCGCGGACAGCTCCGTGCGGTGCGCCTGGCTCGGCGCTGCCTGGCGGCGGACAGCGCCGTCCCGCGGCTCGCGCACCGCCAGCGGGGTGTTCGCTCTGCCGGCAAAGCGCCGTGGTTCTCGAGGTCCCTGAACCTGTCCCGAGCTCTGCAGTGGGAAGACCGAAGTCTCCCGCGATGTGGCAGTTTTCAGGCAAGAAGTGGTGTTCGGATGCTGTGTTGTCCGGTGAAGCAGTGGAGGTGCTAAAATAGTTAGCCTCTCAATTATTATAGTGCATTATCCTAAATCTACAGTGGGAGCTGTTACTAAACTTAATCAATGTGAGTTAATGTTAAGACTTATAACAGTCTACCAGGCATGTTTAAACCAGAAGTCATTGCTCACGTTATTATTTCCAGAAAATAGCATAAAAATTACCAGCAATATTCCTTCCAGGAAGGAATTTTGTTTCCTTCACCCTCCCAGCAAAAACAAAAAGCAACTGAAAACTGAAAGCAAAATGCAAACGAACTAAGTAACGAGGTTGGTGTTGAGTATAGAAACAACCTCAAATTGGTTTATTCTCCTTTTAGCCCATTGATGTCGTGTTTGTAATGTTATAAGAACGTTGATTTGGGAGACTACAGAAATTTATAACTCTCCCTCCAAATTTTTGTGGTTGATTAAGTTCTTCAGAGCGAGTGTCCCGTGTTTGGAAGATTGCTAGGAAAGATGTAATTCATCATTATCACAGCCTAAAATGGGTTTTACTTTTACTGTTACTTCAGTTGAGAGTTTATAGATATGGATGAGGGAAGAGTGAAAAAAAGCAGCATGATCCAATTATCGTAATAATGTACACTGCTCTAATTACCCACTTAATGCATAAATAGTTTTTTACTTGAATGCTATTTTACATAATTAAAGCTGCAGTGTGCAACATGGTTACAGCTACTGTTTCTCGGCAAGTTACTATTCTATTCCACGTTTCTCTAATGGAATTTGCTTTTAGGTTAATAAAGTGGAATTTAAAAGTTCACATGGCAATTTAACATGCAGTTCACATAGTAAAACTGCACGTCCCTAGGGAGGCGGTATATGTCCACAGAAATGCTTTTGCTTTGGTGGACTACTTAGGTTATCCATTCTGTAATTAAGGGACTTTATGTGTCTTCTGTTGCATGTCCTGACTAACTTACGTGTGCTCTCCTGGACAGAATCTGGACCTCTTTTTCCATCTCCCTGATAGAGATGCTCTCACTCATACAGGAAATAAAGTAATTGGTGCTGGGTAAAAGTGAATAAAATCATTATTTTTCTCTGATAGTTGGCAATCTCTAATCAGTTCTAAAATATATTACTAGTTCACGCTGAGGTAGAACTGTTGCAAAGTGCAAAGCTGAGGGTAAGCTGTGGCTTCCACAGCTGAACCACTAGAACTGCAGGGATAAGGCATCTTCAGTCCTGATGTTATTTTTCCAGCACTACAGAACAATGTGGTGCTAATGGATTTGGAGATAAATATATATCTTGACCTCGTAATTGTGCAAATTAATTCTGTAAAACATGACTATAATAAAAAAGCTGTTCATGGGACTTTCTTTATCCAACTAACATAAATGGAATGTTCTTTAGTAAAAGTCCTGCATTCACTAACAAAATTAAAGTCAAACTCTCTTACAGTTACTCATCACAAGCAGTAATGGGTACTGTGCAGGCCAGATTACTTATCTGTTTTTATCTGTGTAGGTTTTTTTGCTTTGTCTGTGGTGGTTCATGTGCATCTCATTGGCTGCTTCTGCTGACTTTTTGCAAAAAGTAATGATCAGACATGCCTTTGTCTAGGTTATGTTGAGTTATGAGGGCTAACAAACATAGATTAAAACTTCTGCTGCTGCTGCAGCAAAAAGAAAGGGGAAGTATGTTGAATAACATGCGAAAATTAAGAAATAAGCTTTGATAATTCTCATCTACAGTCTGTTGAGAGGTAGTGATTTCTTTCTATTTATTATTGTTGATCTATAATTCAACAGGTTAATTTATAGACTTGAAAACTGCTTTCTACTTGTCGAGTTCCAACTCAGTTCTGTGGTTTTATGATTCTGTTTGTTTAATACACATTTGATGCAGCAGAAAATGAAATTGGATTCAAATTAATGCAGTGAGTATTTATGTGAAAAAATACTTGGTTTTTGTTCTGTTCAATACATTTTAGAGTACCTTTTATCTTCAGAGCCTTTTGACCTGCAAGGTGTTACAAGTGCCCGGTGTCTACAGAAAGGAGCACTGTTGTGTACAAGACGTGGAAGGCAGAATAGGAAGTCCTTTAATGTTCAACATCCAAAAGGATTGGAGGCCTTTTGCACTGAAGCTATGTGTGTAAGATGCTTACTTCCAACAGCCTTGATTAGGATTTAGAAGGAGTTTGTCTGTGTGGTACAGACCACTCAGTGGTTGGCCTGGCAGTACTTACGACTGCCTATTCACACGCACTGTTGTTTTGAGTGTCTTTCATGAGAATGTGTCTCGTGAAGACAAGTTTGGCAGAAAGTAAACACCGTTGCTTTCCAGCTTGTCCTCAGATATGAGAGGGACTGGGGGGGCTGAGGTTAGATTTTGAGTGATACAATTCAGTACAGTAAATCAAAATTGCTGGCTGAGGAAAACAAGGTAGTTTATCAGTTCCAAACATATCAACAAGTCTTTATCCTTGAAGGATGATCATGGGGTCCTGTCATGGGATCTCCACCCCACTCCACATTGTCACAAAGTCATTGTCACATATCCTTGCTAGAGGGTAAATAACTGCTCTGAGCCCATGAAGTTCCTTTTAAAACATCAAATACCTCTAAGAGGAGAGGCTATAATTGACGTTATAATTAGTTTTCAGGTAAGGTGAGCATATTGTTCATTCTACAAATATTCTTTTATTAACTGACAAGGAACTCTAAAAGTTTGCAGCAAAACAAGTAATATTGTGGGAAAGTAAATTATGTTCTGTTCAATGAAAAATAGCTCTTAACTTCTCACAGTGGTTTTTTTTTTTTTAATAATATGAACTACACAGAACCAAAAATATGAATGGAAATACTTCCATTCAGAAATATCGTATGTGAAATATCTATGTGCCACAGTTTATTTGCGTAAATTGGCTTTGTCCAATTATCTAAATGAAAGCTGCATTAGATAATTTCTTCTTACGGCTATCAGAAGATCAAAAGAGATAATCACAGGAGTGAATCTGTGAATCTATAACTAAAAAAAAAATAATATATTGTGTAAGGAATGTGATAAAACATATGCATTTTACACTTGAAATTGATGTATTTTGCAGCCAAAAATGTTCAGTTAGTATAAATACATCAATATTTCATAGTTTTAATGTAGATGCTGGGGATCATACATTTGTAACTTACTGATTCATACAGCTCATGTATCCTGGTGCCTGCAGTTGCATTCATTCACTGGTGTGAAAAATGTTCATGAGTGAAAATAGTTTTATTTTGATATTTTAAGTTAGATACTCTATGAAAGAATGAATAGGGATGAATTCTGAATAGAGATATGCACACCTAAGCTGCTTCATTATCTCATTCATTTTGCTGGAGAGTCACAGATCATTCATAATTAAATCCCTTTTAAGAAGTACCAATCTTTTTTGTGACTGAAAGGAAATGCATCTGTGAATTGCATGTAAATTAAAACCAATGGATGAGCTTTACTGTCTGTATGTTTTAGAATAGCTACTCACTCTTAGTCTTTTTAAGAGTTATTTTCTGTTTTTTTTTTCTTTTTTTTCTTTTTTTTTTTCTCCCTTTAAAGAAACAAATTTATGAGAGAGAAGTTCATTCTGTCAAAGGGCCATCTTCTAAGCTTTTATGCCTGTTAATGTTGTAGAGCTATTGTGATGAAAACGGGTGAGCTGAGTTCTGTGTTTCGGAGCAAGAGAGTAATTTATTTGATTTCTGATTGAATACACATAACGAAGTTGTGGGCAAGAACAGGAGCCACAGGCATCATAATAGATAGTTTAAAGGCTATTCAGGCGTAATTCCCAGTGTAATATGTCTTGCAAAACCGCAGCCAGTGATAAGGATGCCTCTGCAGGAAAGTATCTAGTTTGATGCTGAGTCTGGGTATTCATGAGATGATGCCAGAGGCAAAGAAAGAGCTTATGCTTTTAAGCAGCATATTTGAAATAAGAATTGAGAAACAAATGTGTATGGGCTGCTGTAGCACTATTTTATTGTCTCCTTTGAGCGATCACTGCTGGTCATGGAACTTTTTGTTGCCGTGGGCTATCTTATTGAACATAATAGTTGTGAAAACAAAGCTGTTTAAAACATCTTGAATAGCAACTTTTTAAGGCACTAAAGATAATGGTGTTGGTAGCACGCAGTGCAAACTTGTTTTACTTATTTGATTGCAGGCTGTTTTGAAAAATAGTAACTTAGGGGACAGCGCATCTTTAGTTTCAGTTAAACAGACAGGTTTGATGAAGCTGTAACATTCAAATAATTGAAGGGCAGCAACAAGAATAAGATGTGCCAAGAAGTGTTGGAATATGCTGGTTGTTCAGTTTTTTGTTGCTCTTGTTTTTCGTTTTAAATATTTTTTATTTTTGTATTTTGTTTGTGTTGGTGAAGTAACTTCAGTCATAATTAGTAGCAATCAAATGAAACAGCATTTTGCTTATGAACAAGTCTAGGTAAAGACTTCTAAAGAAACTTTTGTTTATGTTATTTAACCTGATGTTGAAAGTTGCATTCTTAAAGGTACTTTAACTTAATCTTTGAAGCAGCTTGGAGACTTTATCTGCTGCATGGTTTAGCTAGAAACTCACATCAGGCCTTCAGAAGTAAAAGGTATGAAATAAATAGCGTCTGTTTCTGCTTTGTCCCAGTTTTACCTGCCAAGGTGAATGACAGAGGCAATTGATGCAGGGATGCTTCTATCAGTCAAGATTTGTGCATGACTATGTTTACGTAGATGTTTAAATTCACAGATAAATCAAACTCCACTCTCTCCTGCTGCCCCGTTCTTGGTTTTCAGTAGTTAAGTACAACGGTTAAATACTTCATACATTTCTATATTTGGAGTTTCTTTAATTTTAATCTTAAATGAAGTATCCAGTTTAAATGTTGAAGTGGCAAAGACTCTACAAAAATGACTTTATGATTCCTGTGGTGCAAATGTGTACTCCCTCATGGTCAGTTAAATAAAAAACTCATCAGTTAAAAAGCAAACACATAAAATTTCCCAAATACCCAAAGAATTTATGTCAAATGTAGATGATAAGGAAGGGGATGAGAAAACAGATACTTGTATATACAATGTGTTGGAGCCAATTTTTCCTTAAAAACACATTCTAAGTTTAGAATTGCAGGTGCTCTCCTTCAGCAGAATGAATGAGTAAGCTCATTTTATCCAGCTTCAGATTCAGTGTTTTGCTCTGTCATTTCCGTGTCCCCTATTTGCGCACAAAAATAGTACCAAATTATTCAGCAAATACATTCTTTTCTTAATGGGTTGCACTTTCCCTACTAGTAAGCTGATCGTGTTTGAAGACAGAGGCTTCTCTCGCACTGGGGAACAGTAGCACGTGGCAGCCATTTTGTGTAGTGGCAGTTCTTCATGCAATGATGTGTTCAACATGCTACTTTTAGTACTGATTGAAGAAAAACAAGTCCTAAATGAAGAATTTTAAAATAGTTATTTAATATAAAAGTAGCATAAAAATATTGAAGTGTAGGTAGTTCTCCCCTTTGAGATTTGCTTCTTCATGTGGATAGAATCAGAATTTCTTTGTTACTTGGAAGGGAGCAAAATGTAACAGACCATCAGATGTCTTCACAGTTCTGAAAGTCAGTTCTGTAAGAGGACTCTGACACTTTGTGATCAGTTATGTTTTGTTTTTCATAGACAAAGTCACAGAATTGCTGATTCAGTGCAAAACTTAATTTGGTCTAAACTTGGAATGAGACCAGTGTCTCCATGCCCATATTGCCAACATTACTCTGCTAATTGCAGCAGATCACCTAAAAGAGAAGTTTTTAAAGGTAGCTTTTTGTTGTTTTTTTTTTGGTAGTTGTTTTGGGTTTATTAGTATGATAATTCATTCAAGGTGATCCCTTCTTTATACCAGTGAAAGTGCAAAGAGAATCTAAGCGATTCATTCAATATTTCTTTGCAGCTTTCTCTTCCAGATGTCATGAAGCTGGCATAGCTCATGTCCTGCTGTACTCTGGACACTGAGAGCAAGAACCAGTCAGGAGAAGCAGAGTGTAGTGTGGGGTAGTTACTGATGGAATCTGGGTTCTGAGCACACTGTATTGTGGTTAGCTTAGCTGGTGATATGTTTCCTGGGACCCTGCTAGAACCAGACAGCCTTGTTCCATCCCTAGATTGTTGGGAACAAAGCTAGGTTTTAAAACTATGTATGTTTTTAAATTCTGTCGTTGTTAAGTGTAGTAAGCGGCTGTTCTGGATTGCTCTGGATCACCCAATGTGGTCTTTAGTAAACATGCCTGTTATATAATAACATGCATTTCTTTTTTTTCTTTTTTTTTTTTTTCATCCTTACTTTCTAAAACAAAGCAAGAAATGCTATAAATCGAGAAAACTGACATTTTTAGTTAGTTTCATGTTTTGCAGAGGAAAGAAGAAGTGTAGTCTCCACTCTTCTAAATTGTTCTTGCTGCACTTATGCTGTCTTCAGATCTTCATTGTATGCTGGGAACCCTAGGTGCCACATGGAAGTCTAATTCTTTATTTGAAGAACACTGTAGGACACTGCTTAAGCACTTACCTTGCATTTAAACACTGAAGTAATAATTACAATAAATTGGAAAGCTATCAACAGACATAACGTCTTTGACCTCAACTGGAATTTGGCCTTGTCTGTGAAGCACAGGACTCAGTTCTATAGGAGGAGTTTGTTCTCTCCCTTATTATGTTCTCTTTTTTACTGCTAGCATGATTCACCATTCAAACAGGAGTAGATTCTGAAAATTAATGCATGGTTATTGCATGCATTATTATTACTAGGATGCATTATTATTACTAGGATTGACTGAAAGCAGCTAAGAGCGCTTGTGCGTTTGTGTGTGCTGTTTCTTTCCCTTTTCATTCGCTCACCTTTCTCGCTTTCTGAATAGGAAATTTACTCAGACAAACAAGCAGGCATTCACAAATACCTTCCAAATATTTTCCACAAAGAAACTGAAATTTGCATTTACTAGGTTACATAGTTGCAAACGTATAAAACGTACACAAAAACCTGCATCTGTGATAGCTTTTTTTTCCTCCGGATATCCCAGTTTAATTGTTACTCACAGCCTTTTTTACAGGCCAGTCTTTGTGTGTATTTGATAGCCATCATGGTTTGAATGTAGAGATGGAGAATTTTTTGGAAATTTACCTAAAAACATGGTTTTGAAATATTAATATCTTTATGAAATATAAATATTTTTATGATCTGGGGTCATTTGTAGCTTCTGCTGTTTTCTACCTTCCATGTTTTCACCTTCTAAATATCATTATATGATAACTGAAGATATTACCACTTTAAAGTATTAATTATCTTAGAAGCAATTGGTACGTCTGAGGTAAAGGGAAGTTGATAGGCATCTCCTGTGCCTGCAAAGCATAACCCATTCTATTGAGCAGTGTTGAGAAAATTCTTTTTCTGTAGCATGTCAGGATTTATTCTACTGAAAAGTGAATATATTCTCAAGTGTTTTAAAACGACGCTTCAAAGTTGTTGTTTTTTTTTTTTTTCCCCCATATCAGTGCTTAAATGACATTTTCTTCCATAAAGACTGTACGGCCAACTTTTAATGTAGACATTCTTTTATTCTCATTTTTAAATTGAATCTGTACTTAAGATACCGTTTTTCATGAACTGCTTCCTGCATTACATACCATTAAGTACCATTATATACCATTCTTTCAGAAATCTGTGGAGAAGTTGGGTAAAAAGGGCAGATGAAAACCATTGTATTTTTCAGCTGATTTTGTAACTCTAAAAGAAATCTGGAAACACTGCCCACTTAATGTACTTTATAAAGTGTACTTTAGAATACTTGGCCCTGCTATTCACTTAGTCTTTTCATCAGAACACTGTACAATATTTGAGAGATGTGGTTTTATTTATATATATATGCATATATATTCTTTTTTTACGTAGGTCATTGTGAAGATAATGCCACCTGTTTATTTCCATGGAAACTACAGCAGATACAAATACCACGATAACATTATTTAATACAGAAAATTGTCAGCTACAAAACAGTTTTTCAACATAGCTACCACCATTAGCTATGTATTTTTTGCCAGCAATGAGCAACAGCCTGCATGATGCTCTTGTAAAAATCTGCATGAGCGGAGGTGACCCACAGTCATCGTCAGCTGAAACGGAGCACCCATCGCCTCACTGTGCTCACACCCAATGTTTGGTCTCCATAAATGTTCAGCAAGCATCAATATCTCAATGGATACTTTTATTTTTTCTGCATAGAGGAATTCAGTTAGGCACCTTTTCTTCATACACTCTTTCATGTCAGATGCCATTTTATCAGACTGCCCATCTGCTGCCATGTGTCGCATGGCAACCTAATGTCATGGGATACTGGCGGGAAGGTTCAACCTCTACTGCCATACCACCAACATCTGCCTTCGACTCTGGCCCGATATAGTCGAATAGGAGGCATTACTTTCAAAGCAGCCCTCGTATGGTGAACATTCATCTGCATTACAGGTTCACCTCTTGATAGCCTTTTTACCACTACGTTGATATGACTGGCATTTAGAGTCTGATCGCAGGAACCAAATGGGCTTGAGCCATAATGTAATTTGAATAACAAATAGTACTTCCACTAAGCTAATAAATAAATAAATAGATTGGTCTTCCTACCAGTATCAGTTTTACATTTATTTCTAGTACACAAAATGATCTCATGTAAAAGAAGGTGAATGTGCTCATATTAGCGTACACTAAACCGAGTGTGTTTCTGTAGCTTAATTTAACACTTTGTGTTTCTTTGCTATTAATGCTGTTGCAGTGGAGGTAAGATCTATGCATTAGTGCAATGGATAGAGCTTGGCCAGCAGCCAAATGCCGGCCTACTCCCTCAACAGAAAAAGGAAAGAAATGAAGAGGAAAAGGGCTGAGATAATAGGGAGATTGCTTATCACCACTGGCAAAACAGACGACTTCGGGAAAATTTGGTTTACTGTCAATTAAAAGTAGAGTGGGGTGTTAAGAAATAAAGACAAAAACTAAAACCT
>JAOWBP010004700.1:56884952-56902634 GCA_028571105.1 Tragopan temminckii | reverse complement strand
TGCCTCCCCAGAGACCGCATTTCTGGCACCATTTTTAGTTCTGTTTGTACCTCTCTGTAACACCTGGCAGTGAAGTCACTTTGGACTAAGTCGTTTAGTCAGCATTTTTTTCCCCTATCAGCTTCTGTTGTGTTTTTTTTTCCTTGATTTAACAAAACCAAACCAAAACAAAGAAATTCATCAGTGTGTGAAGATGAAATCGCACAATCATACGGGTTGGAAGAAACCTCTGGAGATCATCAAGTACAACCCCCTGCTAAAGAACGTTCCTTATAGTAGGTTGCATAGGAAAACATCTGTAGGGGTTTTGAATATCTCTGTAGAAGGAGACTCCACAGTCTCTCTGGGCAGCCAGAGAGTGCTGTCACCCTCATAGTAAAGAATTTCTTCTTCATGATTGTATGAAACTCCCTCTGTTCCAACTTCTACCCATTGCCCTTTGTGCTGATGCTGCACACCACTGAAATGAGCCTGTCCCCTTACATATGACTTTGGCACTGTAAATACACAGTGCTTAGATCTCCTCTCAGTCTTCCCTTCTTTAGGCTGAACAGTCCCAGGTTACTTATCCTTTCCTCGTACTAGAGATGCTCCAGACCCTGGCCATCTTTGTAGCTCTCTGTTGGACTATCTCTAGAAGACCCCTGGCATCCCTGAACTGAGGAGCCCAGAACTGGACACAGCACTGTGAATTCTTAGGTTTAAAGCTAAATATTAAAAAAAACCCACACACACAACTTTCTCTGTCCCAAAAGTTCAGAAGCAAAGATATATCATTTTATTTTTTGTAGCTGATGAGTCTAATTACTGACAGCAGATAAAATGTTTATGCATTGGTGATACTGTAAATTATTGCTGTTCTTTACCTTCTCCTCTCTTGCTGAAACTAACATATGCTACTTGCAGTCAGATTTCTCTAGTCACAGTAAAAGTTAACTGTTTAAATATTCAACACAACAGTGATTCAGTATGGTTCATTATCATCTTCAATCTGTGCTATAAAGGGCTGAATTATTTTGATCCCAGTCTTCATTTTTGTTTTTTCAAACTGAGTGCAGATTAACTGTAAATGTTAGGTTAGTCTTTTACTATATTTACATCTCCAAATCAGCTTCTAAATAAAAACAGATGCAATTTTTAATAAAATTATCATTTTTTAATGCCTGATATTAGCAACAGACATCAGGTTTATTGTTTGATCAAATAGTGAACGCAACAAAAGAGTTCATCATAGAAGTACATCAGTGTATGTTCAATTTATATAAACCAGGCCCAAAAAAAGAACAAGTGATCTAAATAAAAATTTCATTTTCCAGGTGTATCCAGAAGGATTAATTGTTAAGTGATTTCTTCTACAGCTTTTCAAAGGCAAGAAAATATTTTAATGGAAGAAACAGAGGCACAGTTAACCTTGTAATTGTGGAAGGTACCAGTAACTGGTACAGTAAGCCAGGGGCTATAGTCATCATCCTTAACAAAAGATTTTCAAACCAATAGATGGGTGTTTCTGTAGTCCAAAAATAGCAGGCCTAGCTTGGGAGAATGGAGTGCAAAAGGCAAAATAGAATAGAAAAACAAGAACAAGCAGATCTCCTTATTCTGAAGAAAGATCTTATGACTGCTTTATATGTTTTCAGGGTCATCTAACTAGAGTAGGAAGACTTTCCATTTATTTATTTATTTATTTAAGGTCATATTCCCTTCTATTTACATGCTGCATTATAAGAACAGAATGAAGTGGAAGAGTGCATACATAGCTGCAAAGTCTCATGATACTATTTCTCCGGCAGCAAAAGGCTGAAGAGATGAGAATACTTAGCAAGGACTTCTTAGCTTTCAAGGACAAAATGGTTGTTTTTTTTTTTTTTTTCCATTTGTCTGTAATCTGCAAAACATAATGCAGGGAATGATCTGTCTTCTGCTCAGCAAGGGTGGTCATTCTTGCAGCCTTTCCAAAAACTTTCAGATAAGAGCAATTTATGGACATTTTTTTATATCATCATTTCAATACTAGCATCAAAGATGCAACCTCTGCATTATTACAGTTTTGAATGCAGTAGTTCATTTTTTCTTCTACCCATTCTAAGCAACACATTAAACTAGTCAGAATGGCTTGCTTCAAAAGGAGTGTTATTTCCTGTACCACTTAAAAAAAGCAGTCCCTGGAAAATACGGTCATACTGAAGCAGAAATCAGTTTGTTATCATTTGAAAATATGATTTCTTGCTCTAGTAACTTAATACATTTGAAAATACACCCATAAATGTGATTTATGCTTTACTACTTGTTCCATTAGTTTCCTAATCTGGCTATCAGGCTACAGTGAGGAGTCTGGTAGTCAGTTCACTGCTAACTCTGTATGGCAGTATGCTGGCTGAACTTCGACTGTAGGCATTAAGTCATCCCTTCTACTGAGAAATTAAGATTCAATTATATATAAATCCAAGTCTGTAAGTTGAATTACTGATGAATTAGAGATGGTTGGCGTGGGAGGAGTTTAAGGAAATTAAACAAAGAAAGGAAACATTAGAAGGTGCTTTTAATATGTTTGATATGTTCTTTATTTTCTTGTGCTCCTACTGGTTGTTTCAGCATATTCACATATATATATTTTTGTTGGTGTTGTTTTCTACCTTGTAAAGTTCAAAATCAGCTACAGTACTTGCTACAGCTGTTCAGCCACTTGGTAACTAGTATTGCAGAGACATCATTGTAGTGGCCATCCTGCTGCCTAGGGGAACAGCTGTAACAGTTAAGTATGGCTTCCTGTATGTTCCCCCTGTAGTTATTGTGTATGTGAAATGTGTGTATGTGTATGTGTATGTAGAAAGTAAGTACAACTCACCAGATGGAACTTTGCTACCCATGGATGCCATAGCTTTACATATATATGTATGTATATATATATATATATATATTATTTTTTTTTTTCTTTTTTCCCCAATTTACCAGGTACTACTGGCTTGTTTATTTTCAGTTCAAAAAGTATTGTATTAAAAGTGTTCATATAGGATCCCTGATCCTGTTCTCTTGAGTACAGTTCAGTTGTGTACACGAGCCCATAAACCCAATGGAAACATTTGATATCTGAACATGTAACAAAGTTTAAGAGCAATTACAGGGAGCCCTAATTTTCATCAAGGCTCATGCTAAAAACCAGTGCTCTTTGAAGGAAAAGGTCTCATCATTACCCCACTGGAATATTTCTGAGATATTATTACATTGATTCAGACTTTTGAAATGGCTGCTTCCTTTCCTCGTGGGGTGCAAGAGGGCACAGCTCTGCCTGTGTGTCTTCCTGCCTGTAGGAAATCAGTGCTCCAGGAAGAAGGCGCTGCTGCACTGGAGTGATTTCTACCTCATGTATTTGTGAGAATCACCTCAATGTAACACCCACAAGTCAGTCTTTGAGCTGTGCGCAGTGCAAGAGCCACACTGGTGACTCTACTCGCTTGCCTCTTCTTTTAGGTGTCCTGTTATTTATTTTAAATGGCTTTGTAGAAAAGATTATTTAGTCAAAAGAAAGTAATGAAGTATTAGAGTGGAGGCCATTCAAATTCAGTGCAAGTGACAAGGCACTTACCTGTTTTGGTCCAAAACATGGGGCCTCTTACATCCTGGCAGCAGTATTTTTGTAAAGCTTCAATCGTGTTTGAAATCCTGATACCTATTTCAATGCTGTTTAATCTATAGTAATTCAAATTTTTCACAAAAATACCCTACATTGTATCATTTGTAGTATGCTTTAAACAGTTATGTTTGGGAAACTGGATGAGGAGGAGTGCATGATGACTTGTTTTTAGAAAAGCTTGTTCCCCTTCTTCATCCATTGTTGTCAGCAAAGTTTGTACATGTTCTGGGATCACAGTGTTCTCAGATGCAGTGCTCGATAGCAGTGAGTTTGGTCTGAAGGTTGAGATGCATGACTTTTTAAATTATCTAACTCTGAAGGAGGTGGTGTATTCCATCACATACACTCATGCTTCCAAAAACAGTGATGTTACAGTACTCCAGAGCTTGTAGGCTGAGATTGTAGGCACAATTAAGAACATTTCTCAGTTAGAAATTAGAACGTGAATCTTCTTGCAGGTATTTTTCTCTGAAACACACAGGTTTTATTTTGGTTTAAATACAATCCATTGGTAACTTTCCTCTTGAGTTTCCACAAGAATTTGATTGAGAATATTGAGGTGCATTAGTGGAAAGCTGAAGCTGTTGGTACAAAATGAGTTGCTTCTCAGACTAAGCTTCTGGATCAGGGCTGTCAGCACGTGTGTGCCCTGCTGAGCACAGTCATATCTGAGAGTAACTCTTCCATCTAAGATACTGCACTACTAAGTGATGCTTGTTACGCTTTTTAGTGAGGGAAGTACTTCTGGAAAGTACTTATATTTGGATGAAGATGAATGTGGTCACATGTTGCTCTAGAAGTTTAAGATGAGCTGTTTGATTTGAATGGATGCTGGCCATGCTGAGAGTTCACACTGGAGAGCAGTGCCAAAGCAGGAGTGACAGGGATTTGCCAGCACCGTGTTGTACTTGTCCAGCAGAGGAGCAGGAGTGAGCAGCTCCACAGGTGATGGGACCTTAACATTCACTGCTTGGCAGGTGTTCAGCTGTACTGCACAGAACCATGCTGCCAGTGCACATCAGGTGGATTTGGAGTGGCCTGGCACTAAGCTGGCGTCTCTGCAGTGTGCTCCCTTATGAAATGCATGATGCAGTGTGCGAGCCTGTCTTTTGATGCCAGCAAAAGAGATTATCTCTGACTGCCGGGGAGGTGCAGTGAAGATAAAAAGTATCTCTAGTGCCCCAGATTATCAGCTACCTGGAAAGGGTGGGAGCTGGGATGGATTGTGTCACTGGCCTGAGGCTACAGCCTTGTCAGGGATTTGATATGGAACTAGTGGAAGCCAAAGGACTTTCACTGACTTCAGGGGCCTGGAGGATGGAGCAAAAATGATTGTTTATGACTATAAATGTGCAAATCATGCCAAGTCATTAGGAAGAGCCTTGGATATAGACATAAGTATCTCTTGTAAGGAACTGTGCATGCATTTGAAAGCAGGTGTTGCAACACTAGGAAATAGGGGTGCATGTCTGAAAAGATGTGCAACTAGTCTTACTGGTACCAGTGTATATGAAAGGCAATTTAGAATCACCTTGGGTTGTCTATCTCTGTGTGAATTTTGTGAGAGATAAGGGTGTCTGGCAGTAACATCTGCTACAACTAAACAGCTGTTTGGCTTCTTTGTTATTGTTATTTTAAAACGACTCATTTTTCCATTAATACAGTAAGTATTTAAAAGTAAATTGGACTTGCAAGGCAGTTTAACAAGGTGAAAATACTGAAAGTATGCAGCAAAGACTGTCTTTGATACAATAAAACATGTTGTAATGCATTGAAAAGAAATGACAAAATGATTAAATATGTAACGAACCGTAGGACAGAAGATTTTTATTACTGTTAATGCTAATGTAGTCTCTGACCATGATCACCTGGCGGTATAAACCAGCAATTCACTTAATGGAAACTGAATGGGATTTATATTACCAAGTATTATGGCTATGCCAGGACTGCAAGATTATATCCTAATCTTTGGAGTGCATTAGATTGTTCATAGGTGTTTATTTTGTTTCGATGGCATAATAAACTAGAGGGTCGTCATGTTAGAAATTATTTTTAATAGTCGTAAGCTCAAGTAAATATAAATCTAGTCACGTAGCATTTGTTTTGTCTTATTGGACAGGTTGCACTAATAATATTCCCAGTCCTCTGCAATTTTGGAGTACAAAGCAAAAAGAGTTTAAAACCGTAGGAATTCAGAGTTGTGTGGGCTGAACAAATGAATGTACTCTGACAAAGACCAGGATTTTGCAGAAGATTAGCATACTAAAAGCTATCATTTCCAGAGTTTTTGCAATTCAGGTGTTGTCACTGCAAGTATGCTTTAATTTCCTTACCTGAAGTGCTGTGACCCCTCTGTTGGTTAAGATTATTTGGGCATTGTCAGAAGGTGCAGAAACACTGTAAGCAGGTTGTACAGCACTTGAAAGTGCAAAGCCTTTATTACTTGCTGGGGCACCAGAAGCTAGCTGGGCTTTAGTGCTCTGGTACACTAACAGTTGAGGTACTCTTCACCTTGGTGAGACTCCTGAGGAGCCTCCTGCTGGCCTGGAAGCCATGAGTTAGATGAAGTGGCGAAGGGTCATCCTCCTCAGCACCCAGAAATCGTCCTGCCAGCTGCTGCATTGCCAGCTCCCACAGTGCCACCAGTGCTGGTGGATGGACAATCCTTGCTGACCCCAACTAGACCAGCAAACATGGTTGCCATCCTATTTTTGTCATTTATCTTGCCTCTGTCAGTAATTTGGCTTTCTCACAGCTCCTTTTCAGGAGCCTGGACCAGCAGAACACTACTTGGCTGCTTAGAAACTGCCACAGAGGCCACTAAACCCTGAGAGGGAGGACACCCTCTGTGAGTGGAGAGAAAGTGGATAACAACTCAAAGGAGATAATTATAATTTTCTGCACTCAAACTCCTTCATGTTTATAAAATCTCAGAGTGTTTTAAGTTGGAAAATTTTATGACTGTTGGGAGACTGTGTGTTGTTAAACCTGATGGAGTTAATGAAAGACTCCTTCACAAAAATCAATTTAATTTCGCCAGAGAAATTCCGAAATGGCAGCTGCCACTTCTCATGCCAGCTGTTTTGCATTAACGAAGTAACTGTAAAGGCAGTGTGTGGTTGCTGGCACTTATGTATTGGAATTCTAAGTATCCTATGTTGCTATGTCCTCTGAGAAACAAGAGTTGGCATGTAAATAAAATGTGTCCCTGTCTGATTCATCTTACTTGCTTGATGTTTCAAACACATTTTTTGTGGGAAGTGTTTGTCTGCATTGAGCATAATTTGTCTCAGGTCATAAAAATATGTCCTAGCAGCTGTAATCAGATAGGTGACAGCATTGTGAACTGCTGTTATCATCAGGAGGGCGTCAGTCCTGCTAGTTAGAGGAAAACTTAGTTATTATGGCCCAAGGTACAACTATACTATGCATGCCCATTTCAGAATGGGTGTTTCCATGTTTTTAATTTGTAGAAAAAGTGAACATTTGCATCCTATCACTCCAGCAGAGTAGTGGAAGTTGTAGTTTCTTTCATCCTTGTATCTCTGATTGTTTCTTCCTTAGGATCAGTGACAGAGCAAGAGATCTGTGAGGCACACTCTTTGAAAGTGCCAGTCTTCTGGCTATTGTGCAGTAGAGCAAACGGATAAAGATTTTTAGTTAATTGTCTTAAAAGCTTGTGGCTTAAGTGTAATATTGTGGCAGTTCAAGTTGGGGCTCAGTGATCTCGTTCTCTCGAAAGACAGCTTGAGCCATGCAGATCTGTAATTGGGAACAGGTACTGACTGAGTAACTGGTGATAAATCATCCAGGTTTTTCTAATCCTTTAATGTTTTCTTTTTTTTTTTTCTTTTTTTTTCTTTTTTTTTCTTTTTTTTTAAGTAAGACTTAAGTCAGTCTAATTATTGACTTTAAAATAGCTGATTATTTTTATTTATTTATTTATTTATTTATTTACAAACATGAGAGTTATTGAAGAAAAAAAAACAACACACAACTAAACCCTAGTTTAATGTAGTTTAACCCGAAAGGTAGCTAAGCATCACAGTCGTTTGCCCACTCACCCCTCCCTGTGGGATGAGGGAGAGAACTGGAAGCAAAATAGAACTTGTGAAATGAGATAAAAACTGTTTACTAAAACAGAAAAGGTAATGAGAGAAAATGCAATAATAACCGCGTACACTGCATGATACACTATTACATGTATATTATATAATAATATGCTATATATTATATATACAAACTACACTACGTACTAAAATATACTTTATAATATTATAAAATATTTAATATTATAAAAATATAATATATAAATATTAAACAAACAGTACAACTACTCCCCACCCATTGACCAATGCCCAGCTAACAACTACCTGCTGTCCAATGCCCTTCTAGCAACACAAGTCCATTGACTGATGCCTGGCTGGTCCCCTTCCTGCTCCGCACAGCTTTACAGCCTTTCCTGTGGTGACATGGGATATGGAATAACCCCTTACTTTATTCAGTCCAGCTGTCCTGGCTCTGCCCTGCCCCCTGCTACCATGCCATAATGATGGCAGCTCTTCCACCAAGTGGCCCAGTGCTGGGCATGCATGCCCATTGCCAAAACATCACTGTGCTATTGACACTGTCTCAGCTGAACTCAGGACACATAAGTACCTATTCTTTGCTTACAAGAAGTAGTCAGAACCAATGCTCCCTTTTTTTTCTCCCCCCATTGGTTTGTTGCATATTAGCTGTCTCATGCTGTTGGGCTGTTTTGAAATGGAATAAACCAACAGAGTCAGAAGGCAGTGTTTGCCTAGCTGACTGTGTAAGTGTTGAAGTGAAGAAACTGATGTGAAAGGAACAAGAAATGTTTTAGTCCTCTTGCATGCAGCTTCATGTAGTTTGAGGGGAGCTGCTGAGTTAGGCTGGAGGCATTTTCCTTTTTTGACTTGTATTCTGCTGTTCTTGAGGACTAATACAGGACATGATGTTCAAAGAGATGAAGCTGCTTCCTTTTTCCAACATGGGAGAAGAGTGTTGAAGAGCGTGGAAAGTACTTAGTTAATAAACAGTTGTGTCACAATGTTCAGTGACTTTGTTTTGAATTTACTATTTGAGTACACCTGAGGGTGAACCTTAAAGATGGGGTTATAAAACATTGCACAGTCCAGCCTCTGGACTCACTGTGGTGAATGTGACACGCTGGTGAAGAACAAATCTGCTGTCCATCTGCTGCTTCAGGCTTGCTTCTGGTAGCTTTGATTATTTTGTCTCTTATTTTAATTACTTTGACCTAAGAATTGTACAAAATGTTTTTCTTTGTGACCTTAGTGTCAGTCCTCAGGCTGGACTGCATCCTTCTAGGCATGCACTAGCGTACGTATGACCTTGCAGATGATTTACATTAAGTAAGAGTCATCTAATGAAAGCAATTCTTCACTGTGTTTCAGAATGAACAATATAACCTTTGCAGGTCATATCTAAAATCATAGAGATGCAACATTGCCTGAAATTAGACAGTGAGATTTCAGATTAAATATTAGTGCTGAAGTACCTATCTTTCTGTTTTTAATCATTCATTTCCTCAGAAAATCATTATATGCCTTCAGACCAATAAGCTGCTAAAATTGTAACCTTGACTGTTTAATCTTCAGTGTTGAATTGCAGTAGATTTTTTTCCAAGGTATTCAAAAGGAAAATATATTTTCCATTTAGTTAATTTAACACCAGAGACATTTGTCAGCTCTCAGTAATATTTGCAGCATTACTTTCCTATCCGTTCTAAGCATACCAACGTCTAACAAAGGTGGTGCATGGTAATTTTTAATAATACTGCAGTTAGCATGATATTTACTCAAACAGTTGCATCTCCTTGCAGTCAGACTGATTTGGTTGCATTCTTTGTTCTCTGCGTGCTGGAAAGCAGAAGAATTGCTGATGCAATCAATGTTCCACAGCAGGATGCTGTTGTCCTTCAGTGATTGTACTTCTAGAGGAAAGAAATGTGATTTCTCTTAATTTTTAGAACAGGACACTTCAGCACAGATAATTAGTCAAGAATCAAATGCCAAGGATAGATGTTCCGGTATGTGTTGGAGGTGCAACAATCTGTACCAGGAAATGCACACTGGATCAGCTCATTTTCATTTTTAACACTAGAAATACTGCTAGAAATATTACTAGAAATACTACACTAGAAATAATGTTAGCATGGCTTTAATGATGTCAATCTTGTTTGTTTTGCTGTTATTCAGGTAACAGGCTGTGTTGTGGGTAGGATAGAACACTAAACTGAAGGTCTTAGTATACCAACATAAAACTCACACATTTCTAAAAATATAAAAATGTGCAAAACTTCAGTGGAAAAATGCAGTTAATTATTTAGACTGCATAATGTTTGTTAAAGAATGAAATAGAGAATCTATTTTATAGATCTGTTGTGCCCTTGAACAAAGTTCATGGTTGGACTTGATGATCTTTAAGGTCTTTTCCAACTTGAGTGATTCTGTAATTCTAAAGTCATTTAAGCTCTTTTGTCTCTTCCATGAATAGAATTATACACACGTTTGGTGTGTTGTTTTTCCAATGAATAACAAGATGGTTCAAACTTAACCAGCATAAAGTCCTACTGTAGTACCACATATGGGGTTGCATACCCAGTATGCAATAAACCAATTTTACATACAGATTTTTATTTATTTCATATTTGCCCAAAGTTGGGTGCTAGGTGGGAATTCCACTAAGCTAGCACACCTTCTTCTTAAGTTTCATTTTTGTCCTATTTTCACGTTGTGAGTTATGGTTAGGATCCACCCAGATATCTGCCCTCTCTCAGGTGATTGGTTAGTGATTTGCTCACAGTTAAGAAACTTTTGATATTACTACATTTGCTCTATAAGTAAGGATCTCCAGGGGTATAATTTTCATGTCAGAGTGAGCTGTATTCATCTAAAGGACACTACTTTAGAAGAATCCACCGAGCTTTCATAAACAGTATGGCTAATTAGGCAATGCTTATCTGGTTTCTAGGACATACATCCTTCTGTTGTGCTATTTTCATAAACAATGTCATCCTGACCCATACCTTACCCAAATGGTTTCAGTTTGGCAACACTATTAAAGAATGTTAGAAGTGCTAGTGTTTTTATATTGCTTAAAATTAATGTTCAGGTAGATGTCCAACCTAGTTCTATCCATTCTGGGGAGGAAGAAAGTGTGTGTGTGTGAAAATACAGGTAATTTAATTTATTCTGTATGCTTACTTTATGATTTCTCAGTCTTTGGGAAAAGACATTCAGAAAACATGGGCTATCCCAGGCAGGAAGCTTTGTGGCTGTACTTCAGCTCTGCTCATACTTCTATTTTGTCACAGCTCATGTACCTAAGGGAGAAATTAAGTGGAGATGGGTGGTGTGGAGAATCAAGACACTGGATCTGATTTCCAGGGATTTTAAATTGGTGCCGTTGAAGGTCTTTGTCCTCCTTCACTGTGAAGAACACACAATACAATTTCTTGAGTGCAAAAATCTAGACAAATCCAAGATCATTATTCTGTAAGTTAAAATAAGAAGTAATTTTACTCAAATATTTTCTTGAGTTAGTATGTCCTATTAGTACATTTATAATAATGAATACTTTTTAACTGCAGAAATACAACTTAGGTATAAAGTGGTCCCAATAGCAGTAGAGCAAGACACATACCTTGAATTTGGTATCTAGATCTTTTCTTCCTCTCCTAGAACAAACGTTGTCTATTGTGCATATCTGACTTGTTTATTCTTTAAGTTCTGGACTTCTATTGGAGTAAGCTGTCTTTGACCTCCGTGTTGTTCGTCATCATTACTTACTTGAAATGAGAGTAAAAATAAATAAATAAAAAGATTTCTTCTTACTGTTCTTTGGAATGCTTTCAAGTGATAATTATCAAAGAACAGCTGAAAGTTAAGACACCAGAAAAAGCTGTAGCTCTGCAACGGTGTTTGTAGAACTCCAAAATAATTTTTATTTATTTATTTTTTAGATGGGATTCAGTTCCCTTTATATGTAAAATCTTACAGAAGGACAGTTCAGCCAATAAACTCAATGGAGGAGAATGATTAGTAGCTTCCCAAGGGTAGTCCTCTCGAACTAGACCTGCTCATGTGTATGCACTTCCCTGAGTCTGTCCCATCCATGAGTTCACCTCCTGTACAGAGCTGAGAGACCACTGTGAATTAGATTTCGGGTTTTAACAGACGTCTTCTTGCTCTTGCTGGCTATGTTGAAATTTAATACTTATTATGTTGACTTAATGAACACAATCTGGAAAAGGAATAATTAGCCTAGGAATTAGCTCTGTTGAGGAATCCATAGACACTAGGTAAATTGCGTATCATTAGAGGATTTTTCTAACACATTCAGCTTGTAAACCACAAGATGCATGCTGTAGGTGTAGGTAGTAAAAAACGTAAGTTAAGTTTAGGATAGACTCAGCTGTGAATTCAGACTTCTTACCTCCAGTACAGCACAGAGACAGTATGTAACTGCTCTTTCTTTCTGAAACATCACTTGCTGAAGTTCCTTGAGAGCATAGAATTTCATTCCTTTCTTCACTGGAATTAAGAGAGATGAAAGGTCAGAAAGTATTTACTGCAAGACAAGTATCAGGCAATAAAAGAGTCTTGGTGAGAAGAGTTTGCAGGTGCAAGGAAATCTCTCTAGTACATGATATTTAGAGAAAACATTGCAAGATCTTTTTTCTATCTTTGTTCTTTTTCCTTTTTTTTCTCTCGGTAAATGAGAATGATCCCTACAGGACAGATGATCCTTGAGAGTTATGCTGTCCTGCAAGCAAACAAACTTGAAACTGAAAAACTAGCAAAACCGAACAGTTTGATTTTTATCTTCATTTTAATGAGAAGATAAAGAAGAAAGCAGAAAAGTTAGACTTCATACAGTGTCACACAGAATTTGATATTAAGCCACTGTCTAAAACAGAGCAAAGGGAAACTTAACTGCATCTGACATTTTTAACACCGAACAGCAGAAGCCTCTTAGGCATTTTCTATCTGGACAACACTTCTCCCTTCAAATCTGACACCACAGAGACCTGTAATAAAGATAGCAGTCCTTTATTACCATCACTGTAGCTAAGCACTACAGCTGCATGATGTTTCTGATAGCCTGACTGAAACTGTTATTTCAATGTGTAGTTGCACTGTGAGACTTGTGACAGAACTTCTGTCCCATAAGTGATCTGCGTATGCCTTCACTCTGATGTAAGGCATACAGCAATATGGTGGCATCGTACCAAAGGGAAACAAAAATTTTGTCTCCTGCATAAATGACCTTTCTTGTCCTCTAGTGGGTGAATGTCTCTAGATTTATCACAGGCAATATGATTTCAGTATTTTCCTGGCCTTTTGATCAGAGATGAAAAGGACAGAATTGAAAAAGAGGAACGCTTTTTTTCTGTAACACTGATTGCCTCATGTTAAAGCTTCACATGTAAAAACATGTTACAAGTATTTTTCCTGTCTTATATGCTATGTAGTATTATATAATTATATTTTATACTTCTTTATATTTCATAATGTCAGTGTATTAATTTTCGCCATCAGTACATTGATAACCAACTGGTGGTAAAAACTGGCACAAATTTCAGGTGACTGAAAAGTATACAGACTTTATGTTTGGAATTGTTTTTTGGATATGCAGTAAAATTTGTGTAGTTTCAAGCATCGTGACTTCAGGAAGCTGAACTCAATGCAACCTGTCACTTTCAGGAAGGATATTAAAATACATTCATTAAACAAGTACATTTTAAACTGATTTAAATTAAACGCATTTCCAGCCTCGCCTATGGTACAAATTGTGAGCTTTGTCCAAAAAGGCAGTCAGATAATTTTTTTACCACAAAGATCCAGCTAAAAAGAAATCCTGTTTTTTGTAAAATTTTTACTTCCAAGTTATTGCATAGGGCAATCTTATTTTCTGTATGTAGCAAAACAGTTGTGGGCAATCTTATTGTTCTGGTCTAGTATTAAATGAGGAGGTTGGTGGCCCTGCATGTGGCAGGGGGGTTGGAGATTCATGATCTTTGAGGTCCCTTCCAACCCAGGCCATTCTGTGATTCTGTGTGCCTAGAACACTTGAATGAATCTAAGTATTTTACTTTCAAATTCGAATGAAAATGATAAATTCTCTCAGACCTTTTTTTGGTCATCTGCTTACAATGTGCTTTTCATTAGAATAAGTACCTATGCTGGTAATACAGTTGATGTTCTCATGATGTTTGGACACATAGAATGGACATTATGACTTTGAGCTTGTACTTCCTTTTGGTTAGAGGAAATACATCAGCTTCTGCAGTAAAAAGCAAGATCCTGAAAAGCAATAATTTGCAAACCGATAAATGCTGTTAGTTCCATGGGAGAAAAACACCTGCAGAGTGCTTGGTATGTCATTGAGTTTCCTTTGAGCATGCAGAATCATCTTTGCTGTGTAATTTGTAGTCCTCCTGTTTTCTCCCATTTACCCATGTGCTCATCCAGGAGAAAAGGAAGGCTAACCTTTATGTCCTTCTGGCAAGTGTGGCACAAAGAAAAGATAGTGGGCTTATTTTTAGGTTCATAATGGCTAATTCTATAAACCTCTATTTCTAAAATTTATCTTCAGCAAATTACTTCAGATTCTTTAGACATCAATTGATTATATTTGGTATTCTGAACTTAAAAAAAAAAGAAAAAAAAAAAAAAGAAACAAAAAACAACAGAAGAAAACAGAACAACTCCCAGTGGGGGCTTACGAGTAAGATAGTATCAAGGTATCTCTGGAGAAAGTAAAAGATGCAAAATAATGGAAAGTTTTAGCAGGGAATTAGTTGCTGCTGAATATACAGAAGGATTAACTGTAGAGCTCATTAAGAAACTTCCTTTGATTTTTTCAAAGAAAGATTGATATTTCAGTAATTATACAGCTTCATCTACTTCTGTTGGAAACTCAGAAAAATTGCAGCAAATCTTTGAAATAATATTCATTCTTACTGTGTCCCCAAATTTCAGACTTTGTAAAATAGATGGCTGCAGAAAGGAAATACACATGAATATCTTATTTTGTAAGATTACAAAATAAAGCATCAAAAATTATTGCTTCAAGGCCATTTATGTTGCTTTAGTTTGGCCCAATTACATTCATGCATTACAGCATTCTTTTAATTGGGTGTATGTTTATAATAGCCTCTGTTCTGAACCTCATTTGGTAAAAAATGATATACTGAACTATAGGAAAAGCATCTACAGGAGGTTTTGTTTCTTATTTTTATTCCTGAGTGTGTTTGTAGTCTCAAGACTTTCTGGATTACTTTATAAACTTGGCTTTGAAAGCAGAGCTGTTATTTACTGAGAAGTGGTTTGTCTAGGTTTGGCACTGACGTGTTTCTTTCCCCATCTCCTCTTCTAAACATTTTAGGCAGTATCTCTCCAGTAGATTGAAGAGTCATCCTCTCTCTATCTTGAATTCAATTCAAAGTAGAAGTAGCACTGTCCATTTTTCTCTTTTGCGCCAGACACAATAGCAGCTGTTCCTCCTCTTCAGTCAAGCTCTCTGTGGTCCCTCAGACTGCTTTTGTGGGGGTTGTGCCAGAGTCCCTGCGCAGGGTGAGGGCCTCGTGGCTTCTGCTCACCACCTTTGTCAGCAAGTGCAGTGCCATGGGTCTGGACCTTGTGCTGCTAACAGCATGGGTTAGTCACAAACCTGGAGTGCCTGAGCCCCAGCCTTGTTTGTGGTGGTGTGTCAGGCGCTGGCCCTCCTCCGGGTAGCTCCTGCTTGCTTCTTCTGTCTTCCTGTCCTCTGCTGTGATGGACCCATGCTTTTCAGGCTGTCTGCAGCACTGGACAGTAAAGATGATGCTCGTGATGCTGCTGCCCTGCCGTGAGGTATAACTGTAGCTCACTCCTTCTGCCCATGCAGACACTTGGGTGTATTGTTCATTTTTCACATCGCTTCTGATTTAAGTCAAGTGTGAATCATAAAGAGATTAACAGATCCATCATAAGTGTTTATAGGTATAACTTCGTCCTACTGCCTGACATTTACTCTTTGCCTTGTGCTATGAAATTTGAGGATTAATGTCTTGTATACATTTTTGTCTTGCTACTGTAACCTTCGTTGTTTTTGTTATTCATGCTACTGGATTCAGCTTTAAATCCTCCCAAAATATGATTCTTCCATCTTATCTAATGTCAAGAAATACCACATATTAATAAAGCTACCTCCTTTTATCTGTATTTAACTTTGTTCTCCCTTTTCATTCAGGCAGTCTAGGAATTCTGTTTTCTAAACCATACACCATTGTTATTTAAAAGATCTTTTCAGTAGCTTTGTTCAAAGAAAAAAAATACCTTCCGTGCTAGCTTTTCCCTAATTTTGATAGATTGATGCTAAAACATATTGCAGTCAGATATGTATAATTTTTATTTGTTGCTGTTTTTTTTCCAGCACTTTCACAATTTTCTAGAATTATATATAATTTCTGTAGATTCTTTTTCTTTAAAACTGATAAAAACTGACACAGGCAAATCTTATTAGAATCAACAAGACTGGGACAAATATGATATCGCATATGCTTTTCAAAATGTTCAAGTTTATATTCTTATAGTTCATGGCTATATGCCAAATTGAGCATGTATCATAAGTAATGTTTGTTTTTCATAGTAACCACACTATTCTCCTTGTCCAAAAACAAATGGAGTTTTTTGCTGCATTAAAGTAGTAAGTGGAGAGGTACAGACAAAAGAGTGGGAAAAAATAAAATAAAAACAGGTTCTGTTTGGATGGTGATGGTAACTTTTCTTTTCTGGCCAATGATGTAGTCTAAGGAGGCAATGAGAGTGTGCTTTCTAAGGTGAAGTATGCTGAAGCTCCAGTAAAGTATTTCATTCATATTATTCACAAAAACAAACAAACAAACAAACAAACACTTCTGAAAAGCATTTTATCACTTATTAATATTTTTCTTCAGAGATTCAGCAGTAGGAACACAAAAGATGTAATGTACCAAGAAATAAAAGGGAAGTGGAAGCTGTTAACAAGTTGCTGTGGGGAGTGTGGGGTAACAGAATTAAAGGGAGAAGCTGCTGCTTCTCATGATGGGCGCAACTGGATGACTCCAGGCAGTTTCTCTGCATGTTGTGTTTTGTTTTCTGTTTTGCTTTGTTTTTCTTAAAAGAAAGGCTGCTGCTGACAGGCAGAATGCAGAGCCAGCAGAACTTACTCAGGCCTCCAGCACTTAAGGACTGTTTATGGTTTAAGACTTAGAAGATAGCTTTCCAAGATCTTTAGCTTTTTCATCATTCTACTGAATCTCAAGCACACTGGAAGAAAGGATATGTTATAGTTAAGTATAACAAATAAGCATTTTATTTTATAATTATGCTTTTAAATGTTGAAGAGGAAAAGCATCACATTTTACATTTCCTGTAGACTGGAAGTTTAATTAGCTTAGCAATTTTCTTGGAATGTTTCTTGATAGTCATACACATGAGAGTGGAGGTTTCCTGGCACCCAGAATGTGAGATGAAAACAAAGGCATAGTAAAAATTCTGAAATGGATGAGCGTGGAAGCACTAACTGGAAACATTTCAGAAGATGCTCAGCTGAAACTCTGACAAAAAGAAATTGGATTTCTATTTCCCAATCCCAGTGAAGGCAATGGGAGTTTTGCTGTTGAATTTAATGGAGATAATGTTTCTCTTCGGTTACACCACTACAAGGAACAAAAAAGCTTGACGTTGCTGAAAAGAAAGCGGTAGGAGTAACAATATGATCATGTTGGGAGATAAGCTCTAAAGGATGAGATTTGTGTGTGTGTGTGTGCGTGCGCTTCTGAAACAAGGGAAGAAAAAGTTTCCTTGAACAAACTGTCTGAGAACTTCCATACAACTCATTTTCATATAGTCTAAGACCTGAAGCAGTAGTTCTAACATTATTCCCAATGGCTCCTATTTGTGCATATATACTGAGCATTCCTATCTGTGCTGCAGTTTCTTAGCAGATTGCTGTCTATCCCACCTTTACAAGTTTAC
>JAOWBP010004700.1:56866869-56884852 GCA_028571105.1 Tragopan temminckii | reverse complement strand
TGCATATATACTGAGCATTCCTATCTGTGCTGCAGTTTCTTAGCAGATTGCTGTCTATCCCACCTTTACAAGTTTACAAGTTTACCAGTTTCCCAGCACTTGCAGAATTCCTTTGCAGCTTTCCTTCACACTTTCACACTTATTTAAAAGATAAAGAAGAAAATGTAGGTAACACTTCAAATAACTTTATTAACGTTGATATATTCAATTAGATTTGAAACCAAATGGCTTTTCTTGGAAAAATATAAACTCTTTCCACCTCCTAGCGTGGCAGACAGGTATAGTGATTTAGAAGAGCATCAGCTCTTTACAGTTCCAAGAAAGCAAGACAAGACCTTCAGGAGTGTTAGTCAAATAACTTCAGTGCCTTTTGAAAAGGCACTCTACCCCGTGTCCAAGCATTGATATATGAAAGTATTTAGGGGTTCAAATCCTTGTGTATCTCCACACTTATGTTTAAACTGTGATTCATATTCCAGAATAATGATGAACTTTCTTAAAACATGCCATTTCACCCTTGTGTTGTTGTGTTGATTTTTCTCTCTTGTCAGTTGATGTCTTTTAGATTATTGTTTCTCTCCAGCTTGTTAATATAGTGCACATGCTGCTATGTAATAATGTTTACTTAACATTTCCCTGTTGGTTTTGTTAATTTTACATGCATTTGTCCACTGGTATTCTTAATAGTATATCATTTTAACCTCTGTAGAAGGAATCCAGACTGCTTGATGGCAGCAGTTGTTTCGATTGGGTTCAGTAGTGCTACTGGATTAAGTGCTACTGGATTAAGTTTGGGGTTTTTTGGCAAAACATTTTTGCTGCTGTTCATAAAACATTTGGAGATTTCAACAGATGTGATAGAAAAAAATGAGAAGGTGTGATATGCCCCCATGAAGGTAGGCAGCATTTCTGCCAGTGACACTGTTGGATGAGTCAGTGTTCCTGTTTCATTTGAATGCAATTATAGGTTTCTTTTATTTTCTTCTTTATTTAAACAAAAGAAAAATCTGTATTAACAGAAAAAAAGCTACCAGTGTCTACTGTCTAAGAAAGACTTAACAGGCACTTAGTAACAGAATGGCCCAGTGCTGTAGTTGAGTGCTAATAGCTAGTTAGATCAATCAGTGTCTGTGCTGAATCTTGACAAATTTCTGAAATTTAATGGGCTGAATCTGTTTCCAGCCCTAATTAGTCCGAAGTTTTTAAGACTTGACAAGAGTAAACTGCCCAGATTGGCTTTGTACTGTAAGCTTCAGATTCTTTTATGATTACTATCAAAGCTGACCATTTTCTTCTCTACAAAAAGGAAAATCTTTTCACCTACATCTTCAGTTGTTTCACTGTCTGGATAAGAAAGCAAAACTAAAAAGTTGGAAGTTATCAGAGGCTGGCTTTAGACGCAAGGTAAACTAAAGCAAATCTGCTAACCATCAATTAATATGCCAGTGGTTAAGCTAAATGTTATATTTGATTTCCTGTTACTTATTACTTTATAAGATTAATGTTCATTAGATGTCAAGATACCCATTTGTGATAACTGCATGAGGCTAGAAAGGAGATGTTTTATCAGTGAAATGAAACATCATCAAATAGGAATGTAATTCTGAAGGAGAGCAGAACTGAAAATCATTATACTGATAGTGAAAGCAGCGGAAAATGTTTTTCAGTAAAGAATCTGGAATATTGCTTTGACAACCCTAGCAGCTGAGGAATGTATTTATATCTTCCTGAGATGAATGGTAAAACTCCCACTCAGTTTGGTTTGGAAGGGCATCAAGTTACTCTATTTTTGCACAAGTCTAACCATTCAGCTATTTTTGGTTTAAATTAGAGTAGTTTCAGGAATGATACATGCTAGTTAGTGAGAACTGACTTGTGGCATTTCACAGGAGGAGGCTTTTCTGCAGAGTAGCAAGTTCCAGCTGTAGTGCCACCTGCCTGCTAGCACATTCATTGTTGAAGGAAAGCAGAAGCAATAAATTATACTTCTGCTTGTGCAACTTCAGCCAAGGATCTTCGTGCCTCCAGGGAGTACACAGCTTTTCTAAATGTCCCTTTATTCTGCTGCTCTGTGAGGCTGGATGTCATCCAGGAAACCAAACTGTATATAGCTGCAGTTTTAACATAATTAAGTGCTAACTTGTATCTTCAATTTTAAGTGACTCACCATGTTTCCAGTCCAAGTTTTTATTGACTAAGAATAGTGGAATTTAAATATTTTTTCTAGTAATTAAAAAAAAAAAAAAAGAGCTATGTTAAACATAAGAGCCTTTATCAAACTAAACTTTAAAGCCTAAAAGCATAAGCTTTAGAATTTGTTTTGTAATGACTGGATTTTGCATTGTCTGGAACTTATTTTCTGAAAGAAAATTTTTATTTATTTTTATTTTCTTCCTGAGCTTTTGAGTTTCCAATTTTTTTTAAAACACTCAAACAGAGTGAATGAGTAGTTTAGGAAAAGTGTTTTTGAATTCTAGAGCCTGTTGTATCCAACCTATCTTTCATGATCCATCTGGAAACCGGAAATGTCTGTAGAGGTTGATGACAGCTAACAGTGAGTGAGACAGCGTTGTTCCAGTTAGCTGTGGGTAGCTTTTATCCTCAGTATAATGTCCATTACACCAGCTCTGTTGGAGGTAGTCACAACAGTGAAGAACACAGTGAACTGGCTGGCTTTTCTCAAGCTTTGAGAGACAGACATTAGAGGTGCACTGATAGATAAACATGCTTATTTTCCTGCATGAACAGAGAAGTTCAGTCTTTATAATTGTGGTGACTTTGAAAGCAAGTCAGAAAAGGTAAATTTTCTGTCTGCCTCCTCGAAACAAAGGTGAAATACCTCCTGTCTTTCTTTTCAGTGATTCCCATGGCTGTACAAATATGACATTGTAATTCCTTCTCTTTTAAGAAATTGTTTTTCCTTTTTTTGGCTTAATTTGGTTGCAGAGGTAGGATAGCCAAAATCTAAACTTACAGATTCTGATGTTGCTCCCACTCCACTGGAAGGAGACTCCTTCTGCCAGCTTGGTTTTGAATCCCAAGTAATCACATTGCATAATGACATAGCATAGTACTGGAAAGGATATTCTTGTCATCTTACTAAAATCAGAAGGGCTTATGTATGTACCAGAACTGTTCTCCACAGAGACTTGAAAATCACCAGACAGATTAAAAAAGAAAACAAAAAAAAAACCATGACAAAACCAGTCCATCTCCCTGTAAATATGGGATAGACCAGGACTGTCAAAAGACAGTAACTCTTCTTTACATTGTCTCAATTTTACTAGAGGAATATTTAATATGAGAAGTTCTTCATTGTTCAGCTGTGAGAGAAGTAGTATTTGTAATAGGCTTCTAGCTGGTGTGCTTTGCCATTCTTGAGCAGTTGAGGCCATACAGGTGACACACAATATTCTTTGCATCTCAGACACAACAAAATCGTAAGCACTGATGATGATTTTTAAATAGTGTGCATCATTTGACTGCTGAACCATAACATTAAAATCTTAATCAGATGAGAGAGATTTTGGCAGTTTTTATGTCCTATCAACATTTCTACAGTTAGCACCACACAGCGCTGAAAGTTTAAAAGATGTAGAAATTCAGACAAGATGTAGGAAAAATGCATGTTCTTCTTTGTAGGTAAACTGATTTCTATCTGAACTACAGAAATGACAAGGTTCAAAACCCAAAGATGAGCAATAGGGAAGTATCTTATAAATACTTACTTGAGCATTTATTGTTATGTAACTGACTTGCTAGCTTTAGAGTATGTGTTGTGGCTTTAGCTCACTTCTGTGAAGCTCATCCAAAGCCTCTGGGTCATATCACTTACGTGATACTCTGCAGGGACTTGCATGATGCAGGTTCTCTTCTTGCCTCCTGAATGGGATAAATATGTCTCTCTCTCTCTCTCTCTCTGTGCATATATCACAGCTGTTATATGCTAAGTTTGCAAAACGAAGTCTAAAAGATGTAGTGTAGAGCAGACTGGAAAAAAGCAATGCCAGATCTCTTTTTGTTGTGCAGAGCTTAATGGAGATGAGTTAAATCAAGTACACAGCTCTTCTGTTGTTACTACTATTGTTGTTCTGGCTGTATTTTTTTATGTCACTCTCATCATTAGGAGCTCTATGTGGACTATTACCACATTTCTCTAGATGCAGAACAGAACAAAACACCTTCAAAAGTTTGCATGAAGTGTGTGAGAAGAACAATACTGAAACTGACAGAGATGAGGACACAGGCAAACAGTGAAACAGATGGGTTGGGATCAGTTGATGTAGCCACTGGCAGGTAAAGAGTTTGGAGGTTGGTGTAATCATAGGTGAGACTTCTAAGAAAATAACAAAGTCATTGTGCAGATTTTTGCAGTAGATATAAGGAGTTTTCCTGAATGTTTCTTTCTGTTTATTCTGCATTCCTGCTCCATTTTTGAGGGTGAGTTTTAGGAAGAAGACTCAAGCAGTTATTTTGTTGTCAAAAGCACGTTGCTTTCAGATTTATGAGCACATCCTCTGTTGGCACTCTTTGACCTACTGATTTGGAGACTGGCTGAAATAATACTTGTGATGATCCAACAGCATCAATAACTAACCTAAGGTTTCACAGCAGCTGTGGGCATTACTTGAGGCTGCAGAAGCTGTTGCAGATAATCTATGCTGCTCTGCTGTTAGAGCTTTTTCCCCACCAGGATGAGTGTCAACAATAGGTTTTATTCCTAAAATGTGCCATCATGGCTTCCCAGTTGATAAGATATTTATGTCACGTGAAGATGAACTTATTCATCAGAACTTGTTTTCTGTGAAAGAGACAAATAAGTGTATTAAATTTGAATAAAATTGAAACTAAGACAACAAATGGCACATAGGAAATTATATTTAATTGCACAAAAGGGAGATTTTCTTAAATATAAGGTGAAGATTTGCTTTGAGTTTAGCTTGCCCACACATCCTTTTATGTCTCTCACTGCAACAACAATAGTAGACTGATGTCTTGATACAATGCAGACGATTAGCAGGTCTTGTGCCCTGGTGGAAAAATTTTAATAAAAACCAAGAGATTTATGCTATTTTGATGACAGCAACAGAATCTAATATAAATAAAAACTAACATACAAGATGTCTGGAGAATCATTGCTGCTTGTGCTATTATTGTGTCTTCAGATTCCTTACAACTTCAGTTTTTTTATTATGCATTTTATTAAATTCTTTATAGCTGTTTTTAAAAAAATAAACAACTGTAGGATACAAGAGTGGGTATATGACCAGTTCCTGAGATTTCTTTATTACAGCACTAAAAACTAACTGAAATGTTCGTAATAAAGTATTTGTTTTCTTCTTCTTTCCAGGTACCATGATCAGCAGGATGTTACTAGTAACTTCCTTGGAGCCATGTGGTTGATTTCAATAACTTTTCTATCCATTGGATATGGTGACATGGTACCCAATACATACTGTGGGAAAGGAGTCTGTTTACTCACTGGAATCATGGTGAGTGTTTTTGAATTTATTCATTGGATATGAGATTGTTTGCTACAATTAATCCCAAAACTTGTAGTAGTCATAGAGAAAATTTTATTTGATACCCTCTTAGAGTACATAGACTCACTTGCATCCTTCCCATGGCCCTTCATCCCGTGGTAATAAAGGGTTTACTTCCTCTTGAAGTAAAATTTAACATACATGTAATGAAATACAGAAAAACAAATTCCACCATGACATAATTTTCATCTTCAAAATTTTAATTGAACCTTTCATTAAATTGTAATAGATTACATCTTCTCAGTTGTCTTTAGACATGTGTAATTGGACCACTGCTACAATTCTGCTTTCCATTTCTGAAATTAGTTGCAAATATAGAAACATGATGGTTTGTATTCTGATAAAGCATTTTACTTGTACCTGGTTTTCTGCATTATTTCTTATAATTTTGATAACATACTGTACGCAGTATTCCATTGCTTTAAGGGGATTTATGCAGTGCAATTTTTGGTGTATTTGGAGTTTTTGTTATCATTGATACAATGCATCAATTGCTAGGCCATGCAAGTTCAGTGTATTTTAATTAACTGTTCTGCATATGGGTTTAAGTTTTTCTGTATTACACAGGATTGGTCAAACTTAGACAGGGAGTAGGACAATATATGAGTAGGTATTACAATGTCTGGGAAAAACTCCTCATCATGCCATTCTTGTTTGCATTGACTCCTGTATAAATGTGACTGAGATGAGCAATGTATATACTGTATATGACAGATATGTGTATGTTTTTTGAACTCTTGCCAATGATCATAAACAATGGAGCTCGAGTATCTACCTTCTTTTAAAACAGATATATTGGGATTATGGCTAAGAACAAATGGTAGCAAAAAAAAATTTCAGTTAAACAGACATTTGGAAAATCTGTTTTTTGTAAAAGTGCATTTTATCTGCAAAGAGTAAAATAGATGAATGCATTTTTGTGATGTTTTACACTTTTTCCTTTTCTTAAAAGCAAGCAAACAAACAAAACATCTAATAGGGTTTTGGGTCTCTGACCTTTACTAGAAAATACTTCCACTACATTTTTCTGGTAATGGCAAGTGCATGTCTCTTTAAATACAGAGTTTACAATTTATTTGGAAGATACAGCCTGAACACAGAGGAATGACTCAGGTGGTTTTTATAAAGTTGGTTATCTAACCTCAGATCTGCCATCTCTTGGGTTGTGTTTCTTTTTTCCTCATTTTGAGCTGGATTTTGATACCTAAGAGAATGAAAAGTGGTTATAAGTTCATTAGGAAAAAAGGAGGACGAGCAGATGTTGCCACAGGGATGGATACAGAACTCTGTCATAATTTCCTTCTTTCTAAGCACTATTGAGAAATAAGAAGCAAATGCTTCAAAATGCAGGTATCAGATCATTATTCCTCCTCATTATCATGTCTGACTAGACTTTCTGATCAGAAGCAGCTAAATTCTAGGTTAGCTTGCAATGAATATGCACTCAAATTGTTCGGCACTATTGGCATTTCAGTATGAAAAAAATTACAGTAACAGAAATCTTAGGAGCTTCAGTGCCGTGCAGAAGTGCAGTGAGAACTGATGCTAATCCATGGGTTTCACTGCTGTTGGGATTATGATAGCGTAAATGGCAGCAGCATCCAATCTGTTATTTTACTGGCTGCAGGTAGCCATATTATTTTGTCATGATGAAAGCAAGGTAAAAACAAAAACACGATAATGGATTATTGCACATATTATTCTGCACATCTGTGAATTAGCCAGACAGAAAATGAAACAATAGGACATATTTGTCATTTTGCTTTTCACAGTACTGCTTACATTCAGATGCAAAATAATATGTCAGTTGTTACCATTGCTTGGGTGAAAAAAATGTTTATTTTTCACAGCAGAAACAAGATATGTTCCTTTGAAAACTAAACTTGTAAAATGCTCTGACATCTTCGTGTCTTTAATTGTTCTTGGGTTGTATAGATTTTTGTTGTTTGCATTATGTTTTCTGGTTGTTGTTTTTTTGTGTGTGTGTGTGATTAAATATTCTGCAGATACTCTGGAACCACTAAGTCTCTAATCAGAGTTGCATGGTAATGAGTTTGGGATATATAACTTCGAGAGAGACATTCTTGACAAAAAAGTAAAAGGGCAGAGTCGTTGGTATGTTAAAACATCTCTGAAAGCTTGACATCCCTAATTACATTCTAAAAGACTGTCAGCAAAACGGCTTTGGCAAATGATGATCTTTCAGAAGAAAATTACAGAGCAATGACAAATCCAGATCTTGGAATTACTCTTTTTCCTCTTTTAATATTTTTTATTTCCTGGTAAGGATCCGAAAGATATGAAGTATGAAACACTGAATGTAATGAACTATCCTGCAGCCTAATTTGTTTGAAGGTAATTATTTAAATACAGCCACTCTTCAAAAGCACCTCTTGAAGCAAGCAATTTGTGTTTGTTGGGGAAAAAGCAGGATATTAAAAGAACAGACTTGTTCTTTTTTCCTATTTCAATGGGGATGATTAATAGTCTATTTAAAAGATATACCAGGATAACTGTGCAGTGATTGTAAGAAATAAAATCAAACCATATATGCGATTTGAAGAGGAGGAATGTAACTCCTTAGCATTCAGTAGCAAGTGCATTGTTAGACTGGTGGACAACCAATACAGTGTCCTTTTGGATAAGGTCCCTGTTGAAAAAAAAATAAATTGTAAAAAGGAGAATGAATAGAAATACTTACGAATGCAGATGTAGTGACACAGACCACTGTAGAGTAAATACTGGCTTTGCAAATCTGTTGGCTTATGCAAGGCTCTTTTGGTGTCTTAAATCCAGAGAAGGAGGAGCTCAAGTACCACTTCTGCCTCAGGAAATGCTTTCTGTGAGATGGAAAATGGATTGCATGGGACAAAGGCTGAACCTTTACTGAAGATACTGATACAGTGTAGTACAGAAATGGTGGCATGGGTATATGCAGAAGTAGTTTGTATACTGAGAAGTTAAACTGAACTGGGTACCCCACTGGATTGCCTGTGAGTGTCTTGCAGTGAGATTTCAATAGGCAGTAGTTGTAGACTATGAATCAGGTGAACTATAAATCAGATAATAAACATATCGTCTTCCATCTCTTTGCATTAGGTGGGCCTGCAAGAGAGATGGATAGAAATACAAGTGCCATCCCTGTTGTCAGAGCAGAGTATAGAAGAGATGAGAAGACCCACACTGTCTTCACTGTGCAGTGGTTATCACTGCACATTCATGCAGACCTCTCAGGTCCTGGTCAGCAGGCTGAGTTCAACTGCAATTGGAGCACTTTGTGCTGGTTCATGTATGCAGCATTTTCACCCACTTGATGACTTTATGGAGGCAGGGCTTTGGAGTGGTTTAAAGGAGATATTGGTAGGAGGAAAAAGAGGGGGCAAGTTGGAAAACGTGTAGGAAGTTGTGTAATTATTGACCAAGAGAAGAGAAGACTCTGAATGAGTTAATGACCTCAGAGGATACTGAGTAGCACCTGCTCTCATGTGACACCAGGGCATCTACTTACATCAATTCATAATTTTTATGTTTAGAAAAAGTAAAATTGGCTCTTCCTGCTATATTATTGCAATTCTGTGGAGTTTGTGGCACAATTGTTAGCAAGTAACTTTTTTTTTTTTTTTTAAATAATATTACATGTAAAAACTGTATTAAATAATAGCAGTCAATTCTTATGACTGCAGATACGAGCAACTGTTCGCAAGGACTGAGAAGTATTCTTTTCCTTTTATGTTGAACTTTATGTAGTGAGCTTGTGCATTTACTATATGATTTAGAGATGAGGATGCAGAATCTTCCTGAAGGGCCAGCTGCCCATAGTTGAAAAGCAGACATGCTGAACTGGTAAGCCAAATTTATCCTGCCAGAAGAAAATAGTGAGTGGCAATTGCCCTGTTACAGGGTATTCAAAGTTGTTGGCCGTGGCTTGGATGAAGATTGCTTTAGATGAAATAACTGTTCTTTCAGAGTCTTGGCACGTTTGCAAAATTGCAGCTTAAATGGTTCTGTTATTGAAAGGAACTCCAAAGAGATCATCATCCTATAAAAGAAACACTTTAAATATGAAGATTTTCTTAAATTTAATAATGTTGATGTTTAATCTGAAACATTTTTAAGTAACATCTTTTAACTACTAGATATGAATCCCATTTATCTAGGTGAAGAGCTCCTATTTGAGTAGTTACAGTGTAGTCGATGTGTTTCTAGATTGTAGTATCTAAATAAGAAGCTGCTAGATAGCAGAACTGTGTTATAGAACTTCCTATGGATAACGTACTAAAATTATGCATATCGTTTCATATAATATTGCCTAATACATTGTGGGATTTTTTTATAAAAAGAAAATTCTTTACATTGTTTGATTCTGTGCAGAATTATGTAGTTTTTTATGAAATGCAGAGACGTGTTTTGATTTGCACACTTGTATGCTGCTTGGTAGGTTGAATTTATGGTTGATATCTGGCTGAACTGATAGAAGAGGGTCCATTTTTTATAGTAGCAATACAGGAATAATAGTTTGTCTTTGCACTTAAAGGTTTGCTTAGAACATTTTGCACATTGATCTGGAATTACTAAAATTTCTACCATTTGTATTGCTTGGTGGCAAAAGATAGCAGTTTGATTAATTTTGTTGATGAAAAGCCTATGGGAGGAATTAAAAACTGGAACACAGCTCAGTTTTTTCCTTAAAAGTATAGAAATACATGAGAAGCTCTTCATGCAAATCAGTAGTGTTTTGGGTCTACATTTCAGGTATGCGGTGTCATTCCATAATAAGTGATGTTAGGTTTCAGAACAGACTGTTTCTGTTCCTCTTAAAAAAATAGAATGTATCTAGATAGTGTGTCAGGCAGAAACATAAAGTAGAAAAGACAATTAAAGGTTTTTGCATTGTGCAGTGAAACTATTAAAAGTTTCACAGATCAGAAACTCTTGAGCTCCTCTAAAAATAACATCTGAATCCCTCCATTAGAAGGTGTATTGTGCTTACATGGCAATGTTATGGTGGTGGGAAGACTGAAGAGGCCAGCAGGTGTCTCATATTCAATCAGAGCCATCTCCAGCTGCTCCAAAAGGGACCAGCCACTGGCTTGAGATGAGCGATACTGGTTGCACCTCCAGAAAGCATATTTAAGAAAGAGAAAAAACTGCTGCACAGGAGCAGATGAGAGTGAAATATGTGAAACAGCTCCTTAGACACCAAGGTCAGTGCAGAAGGAGGACAGGAGGTGTTTCAGGTGTGGAGCAGAAGTTCCCTGCACCGTAGGAGGGGCCCGCAGCGGAGCAGGGGCTCTGAAGGTTTCCAATTCTGCCTCTTTCACTGCAGAGCAGGGAAGTTTGTGAAGTGTGAGAGAACAAGAGAACTGTTTCCCACTCATATCTCATTACGATTTTTGAAGTTCATAGGCAGACAGTTACTAACTAGAATGAAAAGCAGTTGTCCCATGATATCTTCATTTTACATAAATATGACTGGAGTTGATTGCTGTAGGATAGATAACCTATACTTTGTTTTGAAAGTATATAAGTTGGTTTTGTTTCATCTGCAATAACTTCAGATTTAACACAGGAACGTTAGTATACTTTTTTTACATGTATTCTTAGGAAAATTTTGTATTTACCATACGTTTTGGGAAAGAACATCATAATTAGGTATCATTCTGTATTACTGAACTAATGTTTCCCATCAGCTTCTTAGGTTGATGAGCTGCTTGTTAAGTGCAATGGGATTTTGCCTCCTTGCTCAGTAAAAAGTTTTTTTTTTTTTCATGTTAAGTATGCAGCATTATGATTGCCAAAAGGGAGGTTTTGCTTTTATGGCCACCATAGGTTTCCCAGGAACCCAGCCACCATAGCGCATTCAGTTATTGGACTTGTCTCAGTTAGCACAACTGTCATTTATAGGTTCCTTCTTAGAAGTGAGATTGTCTTTCTTTGCTTCAGAAGCCTTTCCCTGTACTCAACTTGCATTACTAAAGAAGAGTTCACTTCATCCCCCATTGCCACTTCCCTTCACTGTGTAGGAACATTTAATCAATTTCAATTATTTATGTAAGACATGAAATCCTCATTATTTCTTTATTTATTGCAGCATTGCTGAAAACTTTAATGGGAAGTAAAGGAATCTGCTCATCTGCTGTTCATGGATGAGAGATTTATATTCCAACAGAATTCTAGCTGCAGCGCAAACTCCCCTGAAGACAATAGTAGCCATGCAAATACTGAATATATGAAAGCATAAATAATGCAAAACTATTTTCAGTCGTATTTTTGACTGAGACAGTATAGTTTTTGTCCTATTATTCATCTTCCTCTGCTTCACTGCTGCAAGGTTACACATCTCTCCCAGAGAACACTGACAAATGCAAAATACATTCATGCAACACCTCTTCCATAGCCTCTGTCTTGTGGATGGAGTCCTCCCTCAACTTTTGCATTGCTTGTTTTGGAGATATATTTTTTTTTAACTTCAAGCAAGATTTTTTTTTTCCCTTCCCCTGGTGGTCCACTAATTCCACCTTCCAGAGAGCCGAATGAACAGAGTATCTGTTTAAATTCTTACAGGCTTTTCATTTTATGCAGAGCAGCAGGAAGAATGTTGTGCCTTTTCTGGTGCAGAGCTAAATTTCCCACCAGAGCCATATGTCTGCAAAGCGGACCTTCTCTCTCCCCCAGTGGATCCCAAGGGAAATGAGCAAGAAATGTGGCAGCTCTCTTCTTTCAGCTACAGGCAAGTATAGCAGGACACTTTCATGACAACTACAGCACTAAAGACTGCACTGCGCTTCACTTCCAGTCCAGTAAACCAAGGCTGCCAGGAGGCCTTCAGCTGAAACACTGATACACCATATTGCTTCCTTTTTCAACAGTAGAATCCTTCAGGCATATATATTATATATATGATCTCCAAGCTGTTGTAGAAATTTCTCAGTTCACTGTTGTCTTGTAAATGTATTTTGGAACCTTACGAAGAAAGAACCAACTGGAAATGCTAGATGCTTTTACTTGAAGTATAGGGTTTCTCTGAATCACAGCCTTCTGAACTGCTGTTGTTTCCAGTGCAGTTTATCAGCCAGTGTTAGCTCTCCGTGTCTCAGATTGTGAAAGAGATAACAAAAGTAACCACCGAACATAACCCTTTAGTTGAATATTTTTCAAGAACCAATCTGTTTTTCACTGGAACAGCGCCTTTGTGGGCACTCATTGCAAGCACTAGGTCTTATTGACCTCTTAATCTGAACCCTGCAGTTTTGGAGTCACTGTGTGTTGTGTCAGTTGATTGGTAGGAAAGGCATGCTCTCAGCCAAAATTTCACTCACTATCATCAGATTTGATTTCTGTCCAGTTAATCACTCTGGGCAACAATAGATTTTACCTCTAGCTGACATGACTATGTCTGCTGTGGTTTGCCATAGTGTACAGTTTCCTATCGGAACTTGAAGTTAGCCAGCTCAGAACAGGCAATCCTGATAGGGCCGGAAAGCTGAGGGTGGGCTTCTTCAGTGAAGAGAATGATAGAGGGCTGCAAAAGCCACATCATCTGCTATATGTAATTATGCATCAATGCATAAGCTCAGCAGGATCTAAAGGAGAAAAAAGACAGTCAGGTCTGGCATTGTGATGTGTTCATTGTCTTTAATGATGTTGGTTAATACGCACCATATTCATTTATTGTCATTTATAGTACTGCAACCCTTCAATACTTTAAACATGTTACCCTATTGATACTGTATAAAAATACTAGAAATAAGATACTCCAAGTTCCTGAACAGCTCAGCATCTTAGTCATGCACAATGAATGGGGAATGAGGAGGTGGTATCTAAATAGGTGATCTTAGCGTACCAGGAATCCTCGGTATTGTTTTGTTTGGATTTGTAGTGATAGCCTAAAAAAGACTGGGATGCATGGTGGGGGAGGATATAACTTGAAAGAAAACTACATATTAGATTTGGGCTTTTTGGGGAGAAGCTTTTCTTAGCCAAGGGACAATGCAAAGGATTCTGTCTGAAAGAGGGATTATCAGAACCACAATACATTGCTTCCATACTGATGAGTTGGAAGAGCCTAGAGGCATAAAATACTGAAACAGAGGTTAGATATTCCATATATGATGCCATTGAGAAGGGAATTTGCTTTATTCAAGCAGATGGAGCAGTGCTTAGAATAATTCAGATCTAAATACCAAGAGGAGAGTTTTAACTGTCTGAGCAGTTAGGGAATGCTGCAGTTAGAGGTCTAATGGCAAAGTGAAAGGCAGTGTCAAGTAATAGTTACTTTGTTCTGAAGAGAATATTTAGGGTTTTTTTTCAGCTGGTAAATTTAAAATATAACTTAAAATTCAGTTAATTTCACCTTTCTTGTCTTTTTTTGTAATTGTATAAGCTTGACGTCAAAAAGCCAGTGCTTGTTGACATACTGTATTTTTTTTGTCTCAACTTAGTCCATTCTTCCACTTTTTCAGTCATCATCTAGGCTTGTGAAACTAAGAAAATAAGCCTACAAGTATTTAACAAATGCTTAAGTACATGTATGAGTTCACATATGTATAACCACACACACTTCTATTCATGCAAATTTATTTTGATTATATGCAGTAAAAATAGCTAAGGAGAGCCTTCCTGGATTATTGCTTACTTGCATGAGCATCTAAACTTGAGTCATTATTCTTTGTTCCGGATAGGAGCACCATGCTTAGAATACTAGATACAAAGAGTGTCCTGAAGTTGTTCGCAGATAAAGCAAAATGTTTTCATACAGGACTTTCAGCTACAAGGTTTGACAGTCAGAGAGAGTTCTGCCCGGTGTAAATGGCTGTAAATCTTATGCTTCAAGATTTTACTGATCATAAATGCAAGTTTTAAATTAAAAAGGGAGATCTGATGATCAAAAGGAGAGATATGATGCCGCTACACAGTCAAACCCAGGCCAAGGTTTGCTGTTCAGCCCATTTGAAAGACTGAGGATGTGTTGTCTCTTTGTTTTCAGACTTTGTGCTTTGTGAACACCAGCAGAGAATCTTTTATATCAATCAAGCATTCAGGAGATCTGTGTCCGTCAATGTTAGATCTTTACAATAATAATATAGGCTTTACTCAGTTCATTAGCAGAGTCTTTGTCATTTTAGAGAAGCCTGTTTTCAGCTCAGATCCTTTATGCTTCTTCTGGTTTGGTAGTTAAGTTTGTTCAGCTAGCACATTTTTGTGAACCTCATCCGATTCAACAAGGGCAAATGCAAGGTGTTGGACTTAGATTGGGCCAGTCCGAGGTACTAGCACAACAAATTGAGAGCAGACCTATGGAGAAGGATTTAGGGGCTCTGGTGAATGAAAAGCTTGATGTGAGCCAACAGTGCGTGCTCACAGCATGGAAGGCCAACAGTATCCTGGGCTGCATCTCATGGAGTCCCATACAGAGTACTGAGTCCAATACAAGAAAGATGCGGAGCTGTTGGAGGGGGTCCAGAGGAGGGCCACAAGGATGATCAAAGGTCTGGAGCACCTCTCCTATGAAGAAAGATGAGGCAGCTGAGAGCGTTCAGCCTGGAGAAGAGAAGGCTCTGGGAAGGCCTCATTGTGGCCTTTCAATACTTGAAGGGAGATTATTAATATGAGGGAGACTGTCTTTCTGCACAAACTGATAGTGATATGCCAAGGTTTTAAACTGAAAGAGGGGGAGATTTGTGTTAGATATCAGGAGGAGATTTTTCACACAGAGGGTGGTGAGGTGCTGGATCAGGGTCCCCAGAGATGCTGTGGATGCATCATCCCTGAAGATGTTCAAAGTGAGGTTGGATGGAACCCTGGGCAGCCTGATGTATTGCTTAGCAACCCTGCCCATGGCCGGGGGGTTGGAACTAGATGATCTTTAAGGTTCCTTGTAATCAAAGCCATTCTATGATTCTGTGATTTTTCTGGAGAGCAGAAAAATTCAGATAGATTAGTTTTTAAACTTTATGGTTGCTGACTAACTCTTTTTCATACAGCACGTGAAAGAAATGCTGGATGGTTAATTCTGTTTTATCTACTTGCATGTTTCTAGCAAATGGAGCAAGTTAGCAACATGCTCAAACCTTCATCACGCAAAACTTTTCTGCAGTTTTGAGAAACTGTGAAAGCTAAATAGCCAAAATGGGTAATTGCTTCTAGAATACTGCATGGTTCTAGAATACTGCAAGATTCTGTTCTGGTGGTAATGAAGACAGCAGCCCATATGTGCCATTGAGGGAGCTTTCATAGCATGCCAGTGACACTATTTCACTGCTGCAGGGGCTCTTTCACATGCGATATAAAGCTACACTTTTCAGCAGCTTTTGGCCCACGTAACTGTGGTGTTGCTTTAAAGAGATAGTAGAATGGGTCCTAAAAGTCTAATTGCAACTCAAACCATGTTCTTTTTGCCTGTTACCATTCCTCCAGACTTTTTATTTCAGGGGTAGTACATATGGGGAATCTAGTATTTGTCTTTCCTTGGCATAAACAGCTGTTTTGTACTGCTTCGCAGACCAGACTGTTTTAACCACCTCAACCTATTTTAGCATTCTTGCTGTAAGCAGGCAGAAATCAAATTACATCACTGGAGCAACATTTGGCCTGTTATCCTGACTGGGCCAAAAGATTTCTGTTTTTCCCTTTTTTTTTTTTTTTTTCTTCCTATTGTATGGAGTTGTTCTTATTCTTTTGCCCGCAGGGAAGTGTCTTGCATTTTAGCAGTTCCCTCCTGCTGTCCTTCATAGGAAGGAGACTGGAAAAGAGCTGTCTGTTTGTGGGGGCTGAAGGGCACACGGTAGAGAGCAGCTCCTGCCCAGACCTTGAAAAGCTGCGTGCATTTCTGAAGCCCTCAGTCCCCAGTGTTAGTTGTCTTCATACTTTCTGTCACAGAATGGGATGTGGAAAAGCAAATGAATGGTTGTAGCTGTCCCTGTTCTGTCCTTGTCTCATGAAGACTTCAAATACATGAGAGTTTTGCTCAACACAGGGCTGGCGAGCAGAAGGAGAGGGCACAGAAAAGCTTGAAAGCTTGGGTGGAGGACAGAAGAGAAGCTAGATGGGGAAGTGCAGCAAAATCACAAGGGATACATTAAAGAGAATGTTGAGTCCTGTACCTTTGCAAGGTAAGAACTGACTGCAGAGAATCAGGTCTGTCAGAGAGAGCAGATTATTTTCTTGGAATTATCTATCATTGGAATGGAGGCTTAATAGGAGACACTGTGAATAAGGGGTTCCAGCGAGTTTATTTTCCATTCTCTATGTGTTTAGTAGTGGAATTTGTATTTAGGAAGCTAGCTTCAGAGATCTAGTCTGCATCTTCTGGAGACAGCAAGGCAGATATTGGAGCAGGAAGAAACAGAGAGAATAAATTAATGAGAGAAATACAGAAAGTGAAAGGAAGTTCTGTGGCTGAAAATAGAGTAAGTTTGAATGTGCAACAAGAGACTGCTCTGCAGTGGAGAATAACTGATGCAAGTGTATCAACATGTAGGTTGGACTGAACATGCAAGTTAAATGCGGCCTTATTTATTTAATGTGATTTTTATGCTTAAAAAAAAAAAGAGAACAAGTAAAGATTTAAAACAAGCAACAAACAAAAACCCCACAAACCCAGCTGATTTTAGTAATGATGTTCAAGTAGATGATACCTTGAGATGTGTATAATACATGCTGTTTCTCATTATGTGACGAATTGTTTTTCCAGTGTCCTTTCCAAGCACAAAGGACACCAATATCAAGTTAAAGAAGTGCGTTTATCTTTACTTACATTTAAAGCAATAAAATAGTAAGTGAAATTAGACAGCAAGAACAAAACAAAGCAAGGTGAAATGAGACAGAAGCAATAGAACATGTCAAGGTAATGCACCTAATCATTACAATGTAAGATTAACTACAGTGATTAAGAAAGAAACATCACCAATTGCCCTTAATACATTACCATCATCCAGATCCACAGTCACTGGGGAACCCCGGTTACAGCAAGGGTTTGGAGAGTCTTTCCCAGCAACTGGGATGTCCTGTGTGATGCATCCATCCATAGGTGAGGTCTCCAACTTTGCTGCAAGAGGGTCCGGCTTTTATATTGTTGAATAAACAAGTTTCCATTGCTTCAAGGGCAGAAACATCTAGTTTCATTCTCCTTTTTGGATTCCACCTCAAGCCTGGCCAGTTCTCAAGGAGGAACCAAGCGAGTTTGTGTACGATGCATTCTTAAGGCATTAAATACCATGCTTCTAAACAAGGCAAGGTTAATACATTCTCATAACATTTTATTTAAGCTACATCTCTTTCTGATGAGATGTTTTATCTAAGTTACATATTTCAATAACGATCAGATAGTGCTTGGTTGTGAGGTTCATCTAGAGGTCAACTTTGGTGGAGATTATTGTTAAGGTTTTAATACTTTACACATTTAAGTCAACTTATTCCTCCCATTAACCCCCTTTAACCAC
>JAOWBP010004700.1:56848426-56866769 GCA_028571105.1 Tragopan temminckii | reverse complement strand
AAAAAAAAACCACCACAAAAATTGTAACAAAGATACTGCCTTTTCAAAGGAACTGACACTAGCTTTGACAGTACGAACAAAAGGAACAAAGGAACTTGGACACTATGTGTGCATGTGCATGTGTATGCATACATACAGACAGCACCAATTAGGAACTTGGTATTTTCTCTATCCAGCTTTTACTAAATGTGTTGTATACATGTGCTGTTTTAAATGGTAATAAGCAAAGCTGAAGTATTGTAGGAAAAAGTGAAGTCTTCAGAGAGCAACTTAGAAGTATATTAAAATGAATAAATACTGCATTTATAATACGTTTATTTTTGGCCCAAAAAACAAATTCTAAGAAACCTTTTTTTTTTTTTTTTTTTTTTTTGTGCCCTACATGCTCATCTAATCCTATTTCATCTTTTGCAATTGCTGTAACTTTGAGACAGTTGTTAAGAGCAGGGTATATTTTGCATTTCTTTACTAACATTGTGGGTTTTGAAAGGAGTTTTGTTCACCAGCCTCCCTTTCTTATGCACTAGAAATGGGATGTATTCAAATTTTTAACCACTGCAGGAAAAGTAAAAAGCAGGGCTTTTAAATGATGCTGCTCACTAATTATTTGGATGCTTTGACAGTTTACCAGCCTGTAACTGCTGACTTTTTCTATTACTTTCAATAGAAATAGCTTAGCATCTTCAGTGTATCTAACAGGCTTGAAATACCTGATGCTTGCTATATTTCTACAACAAAGGAGAAACTTCCACTAAAAACTCTGCAAAATGCAGTAGTAACATTTTGGGGGTTTGTTTTATTGTTTTCAGGGTGCTGGGTGCACTGCACTGGTGGTAGCTGTGGTGGCAAGGAAGTTAGAACTTACCAAAGCTGAAAAACATGTGCATAATTTCATGATGGACACCCAGCTAACTAAAAGAGTAAGTCACACTTTATATTCACAACTGAAAAGGAAATGTATGTTAACTTATTTTTGCATTTGTTTTAAGTGGTCTCCTGCTCCATTCTTCTACTGGACTTTTTCATAAGCGTGATTTTGAAAGGCGGAAATTGAATGCTCTGAGCTTTTCTTGGATTTGAGGATAAATGCAGATTTTTGATGATTTGAATATTCTTCTGTGGAGGGTCTTCCAGCTGTAAGATAATTGGAGTAAACAACAGTAAAATATGGTAAAACTAGAGAGCTGTATGTTAAAGAAATCCAAAGCGTAGGAGAAGAATTTGTAGCTAAAATAGGTGAAATGACTGATAAGTAAGAATTTCAAGCTATACAGGATATTCTTAAAAAAAAAATCCTGATTCATACCTTGTGAATGAGGGAGTCTTTGCAAATGCTTGGTGTGCTCAGCACAGCATTCATTCAGCTACATACAGTAATGAAGCACCCTGAAAGATGTTTTGTAGATAACAGAAATACTTCAAAAGTGATTATTTAACAAAACAAAACAAAAACTTCAGAAATCATTAGAATTCATTAAAGAAAAAACTACTTAAATTTGTGTGAGACATTCCTATTTTTATAATTCACAAATAACATCTTAGAAAATGAAGTAAGTCCTTTATAGAAGAAAAACAGGTCACTGTTGAGGAAACACAAAAATGAGTGGGAGCTACAGACAGCTTCAGTGCTTGCCCATGGTGAGGTAAGAAGTTGTTGTGTGAAAGGACTGCTAGGAATATTTTTTCATTGAAACCGACAACTGAACTCTAAATGTCCTTTAGGAGAAAAGAAGGCTTTGCAAAGATTGGCCAGATTTTGAGCCTTGTGTTCATTTGTGCTTTTTAAAGCTTTTCCTGCATACCTTCATGTAAATCTAATTATCAGTCTCATAGTGTACCTGAATGGTGCTTTGTAGCTTCAAACTCATGACAGTGAAAGCAAATGAACAGCAAACCAAGCAAACAAGTCCGAGGTGCATAACAGATTACTAGCCAGCATTACACGGATACTACAGAGGTTTCCACGTCACCTGAAGTTAGCCATATCTTCTGGGAAAATTGCAAGGGCTAGGCAGAGATTGTGCAGAAGTCTCTGAAATGTGACTTAGCTTCCACTGAAGTCAAGCCCAAGGTTCTGCAATACACATACAAGTTGAGAACCTCCTGTTGGGTGGAGCTACTGCTTTGCATTCCTACAGTGCCATTACCTATGCAGTGGCTTACTTTGATGCTGCAGCGACTGGCATAATATACAGTTATATATATAAAGATCAATAGCCTTTGCAACTAACCTACTAATTCTGTTAATAAATACTGCATTGAAATTCTTTGTTGGTTGTTCTCAGTCATTCTTGAAAGTATTGGAGGAAGGAACTGTGTGTACTCTTTAACATTTTATGGAAAGTCTCATTAAAAAAAAAAAAATCAAAACCCTTAAGAAACAAAACACTGTCTACATTAATTAGGGAGATTTTTTTTTTCATCTCCTCTGAGAATGGTAAGAAAGAAGACGGAAAAATGTAAACAACAAAAACACACTCAAACAGCTCTGGATGTTTAAAAGGCTGTAAAAAGTGCAAAGAGAAAGAAGGTAATAACAGTACAACAAGAACAAGGAGAACTTTATGATCTGATGAAATACTGTAGTGAATTACCATGCAGATAATTATCAGTATTTTCTTGCTGTAATTTGTATTGCCATAAATGCCAGATGGTGCAAGCTCTGTTAAAGAAGGACAGGTGATACTCAGATGCAAATATAGCTGATACCATTATCATAAGTAACAACACAGAAATTGCTCAGTAGTGCCCTTGGTCCAGCTTCTGTTTTCTGCTGTTTCTGCTGCAGCTTCTTCGTGTACCCATTTCCCATGTTTTGGGAGGGACATAAATAATAAATAAATAAATAAATAAATAAAAACATGACATAATAGTATTCTTTTGTCAGGTTGGTGTTTTTCTTTTATTAAACAGGTGAAAAATGCAGCTGCCAATGTACTCAGGGAAACATGGTTAATTTATAAAAACACAAAGCTGGTTAAAAAGATAGACCATGCAAAAGTAAGGAAACATCAACGCAAATTCTTGCAAGCTATTCATCAGTAAGTACTATTTTGCTTTGGTTTTCCTTTCCAGCTGTTTTCTCTCCCTTTTCCCCTCCTTTTCTCTATTTCTTTCAGCTTCTATTTCCTACTCTCTCTTTCTCCCTTTTCACAAAATATTGCTCTTGAGTTTTTTATTTGAGGATGACAAAAATAAGGTTTTACTGTATACCTGCTTACAGCAGAAGGTGTGTTGACCGTGTATGCCCAAAACAAGTTAAATCAGAGTTGTTTGTAGTTTTGTTTGTTTCCCATGCTTCCTGAAATAGCTAAGACATATTTGTCTTTTGCCACTGTAACTGTCTTTTGCTGTTATGTATTTGTTTACACGTAGTCAGATACAAGCTACAACAGATAGAAGAAAAGAAAAAAAATTTCATTAGTAGATTTGGTAATTTCAGATCAGAACGATATGGTAGAAGAGAGGCTGTGAGTATGTATGTAGTATTTAATTAAGAGTATGCATCAAGCTTCCTTTTTACATCTTAACAGCAGTTTGCTTCTGTTTCCTCAGTAGAGAAGGTCAGGTGTTGGTATGTAAGGTATGAACCCAATATACAAAAAATTATCATATTCCAGCAGACATTGTACAACCCTTGAATACCTCTGCTGTAATTTCAATGAGTTCTTCCTCCCTAATGAACTCCCAAAGGTTGGAGACAAGCATGAGAACATGAGAACTGCGAGCAGTAATATAACAATCCCAGACTTTAAGTATTCAACTGAAATTCATAGTATGTATTTGCCATAAAGCACATAAAGCTCAACAGACCTCTGTGATGATTCCATTACTCTTTGGATTACATGGGAGGGGGGGAAGAGACTTTTGTCCCCAGGAACTATAAGCTCATCATAAGAAATCATCATCAGAAGACAGCACTCATGCTACTATTTATCCATTCTACTAGATGTCTGTATCCAGTGTGAGGAAGCCATTTGTTGTATGGCCTATGAAATGGGTTTTCTGAGATCCTTGGGGAAATATAGATCAAGTATTTAAGGTTCATTTTGAACTGATATTTTGATAAGTTCTCACTGTGAGTCTACGTGAGCTAGCCTGCAAGGAGAGTGTCCATGTGATCCACTTCTGTGCAGTAAAAGGATTCCTGGCTCATTTTCCATAAGGGAGAGAAAGGAAAAGCCAGGTTAGCTTACTTCCTATTAGTAAATTTAGGCTTACAGACTTTGCTTCTCAGTTTCATAACAGTGTTTTAAATGAATAGGTAGCTAAGCCTTCAAGGTATTAAGCATTCAATAACCTTGATTACTATTTCATACTTAGCAAACTTGCAGGATTAAATGTTACTATGTCGCAGATATACTTGAGGCAATAAAAGGACAGCAAAAGCTGAGGCATTTTTCTCATAAGTAAAAAGTGTATTAGCCTAGTTGAGTAATCCTTTTCAGCTAAAAGGACTGGAAGACAGGGAGAGGATGGGCAGGGGTTTTAGGGTAGAGGATGGCATGTCCTGTGTATCCTTTGCCGGACTTGAATGCCTTACTGCAAAGATTATTCCTTAACATTTTAACCTTACTATTTCTTGTATGTATGTGTGTGTGCACTTGTATGCAAAGAAGAATCTAAAAAGCAGAGCAGCCTCGATCTGCAGCTCATATATCATTCAAACTCAGAAGAGCTAGTGTGTAAACTGTTGTCCTGCACCTGCCTTAAAAATTCATTAATTGGGTTGGGTGGAGAACATGGCAGCAGTAAGTTTCTTCCTTGCTGTGCCAGCCAAACTTCAAACAGGTGTGTTAATAATACATGTAACTCTGCCCCTTAGCACTGTGTATCCCATTGCAAAATGTGTTATATTCAACCACAAAAAATTAGACAATTTTCTTAGTATGGTAAGAAATGCCTCATGGATGAAAACATTGCTCTAGCAGTTTGCTTTCCTCTAGCTGCAGCTGAGTAGCCGAATGTGATTTATTTTCTATCCCTGTACATCTCTGAGCTTTTTTCAAGGGTTCAAGAAATTCATGTAGAATATGGCTCTCTTCTATCTTTATGGATTCCTAGGTTTTTTTCCTGGTCTCCTTCCTTCAGCTTTCCAGTCATTTGGCTGAAGACAGGAATAAAACAAGTGAAGCTTCAGGGCCAGTTTCATACTTAAAACTGGGCAGATTGTGATAACAGTTTCAAACTCACAAGTTCAGTCCCAAAAATGTTATTCTCCATGACAGGCCTGGATGATTTTGATTCTCATGCATACTAAATAACGTGAAGGTCTTACTATCATAGTAAACAATAATATATTAGAAGCCATTTCTTGAGTATTACAACTAAGCAAATGTACAGATGATAGTGAATGGGAAGGTTTGAAGGTTTCTTCATCATAACTTCACCTGTGGCAATTACTGACTGGAAGCAGTGGCAATTCCCTAGTACTTCTCACCTGCTGAATTGAGCTCACTGTGCTCATCTGGTTGTTTTAGTATCTTTTACAGTTTTTTTTTTTTTTCTTTTGTTTTGTCTTTTTATTTCAACAAAATGAAAATAGAGCTCGGAAGTAAGTTTTATGAGCTATTCCTTTCTAAATTTGCAGAATTTACCACTGTCTGCATGCAAAAAATAGAGTTTTTATTTGTGAACTTCAGTGGTCTGATTGCTGCCATGGAAACGCGATCCAGAATCATGATCTTTTGCTGTGATAAGTGAAGTTTATAAAGTCAACATATTTCGTATTTTCTCTTAATGAATTTAAGAACAAAAGTCTGACAGTTTTCTTTATATCTGGCTGAGGCAGCTAAAAACTTGCCATTACCTAGGGATACATGTTCTGGGTTGACTGTGGTTAGGAATTATCACACTGGTGTCAGCTAGTACCTTTTTTTATTTTTTTTTTTCCAATTTCTAAGTGTTTTCTAAATTCTACAGTTGACATGCTCACTTAGCAAGCAGATAATGAAAGCAGAAAACACATGTTCTGCAAATACTATGAGAGCTACTGAAACAGTAGGATTACCATTCTCTAGTCAAATCATTACATACTTACCTATTACTAGCTATTCTCTTCTGCGACTGTAATGATACATCTCCATACTTTCGCAGATGCCTCCATATTTTTGTTTTAGGATAGCTCCAGCTCATAAGCCTCTGAAAGCACCATTCCTACAATCTGAATTAATGTTGTGGTCTAAAGGAAGCCTTCAGGGTAAGGGTTCTGGAATGTCAATTTTTATGCAAGCAGTTGGAGTTACTTCACTTTTCATAACTTTTTCTCAGGGAGGTTAGCCTAGATCTTAGAAGAAATATGTGCGTAACTACAGATTTGAACAAAAAATTCCCAATTTTAGAGCATTTTGAAGAAGACTTCTATTGAAAAAACATGTATCTTCATCTGCTTCTGTGTTTAGCAGGTCATTTGTAGCCCATTTCCCCCATGGGAAAATTAAGCATCACTGGACTCCAATTCTGCCTCTAGATTAAAATAAAATAACTTTAAGCCCTCACAGAAACATACAGCTATTGAAGATGAAGAATGTTGTTTAGTTCCAGAAAGCTGGTGAAACAATTCTGATCCCACTGCAGACTTTAGCAGTTTTGTCATTAATTTAAAGGGGATCAGAATTTCATCCTCTATATTCAAAATACAGAGAAATCAAAATGAATTTTTTTCACGTTAGTGTTTAGAGTACTTAGAGGCCCACAGAAATGAGGAAGAGTAACTCCTTTACAACTGCAGTGGGTATGCCACAGTGATATGGGACACTTTGGTGCCACTGCTATGAGTTCAGTTCTAGTTTAAACAAAAACAGGTTTATATGCCTAAGTGAAATCATGTTTGCTTTATAAGATACACTTAATTTTCTAAATTGCACAATAATTGAGAAATAGGCAGCCAAGGGCAGCTAGCAAATCATATGCCACAAAATGCTGCCAGAGTTATTTTCATTTGGTAACTATCAGATGGTTAGCTTGGTTGGCCCATAACATGCTATGGACTGCTTGGCACCTCATCATGTCTTTTGTAAATCAGAGTGTTATTTTTTGAGAAATGCTGTATCTTGCAGCATTCAGCAGAAGAATGACTGAAAGTACACGTAATTCTCTGCTGCAAAGCACTCATGTTTGCGCAAGAAGTTGTTTGTGAGAATTACACCTATAAACCACTCCTTTAGTAGTTAATCTGAAAAAAATATTTACTTTGATTCTGGAAACCTATAAAAACGCTTGTGTGTATATCTTTCAAATATTGTGCGTAACTAATTAGTAGTAATGCAGACAGCTAGGTATTAAAGAGAAAAATATTTTTCTTCTTGCATACTTTCTCACTGCTCTAATTTAAATAGTACCTTCTAAAGGTATGTCTAGTGTGAGTTTAAAATGTAAGCATATTTAGATTCACAGGTTACGTAAGAAAATTAAGCGTATTGGCAAGTATGCTGGTTATTTAGCTGCTAGTCAGATGGGAGTTGTGTTTAAATGAATGTGAAACTCACTTATCACTGTATTTCCATCAGGTTCGAACACCTGCCAACCCAATCCATTTCCGACAGAACAGGGCTAATACCTGTATCTAGTCATGTAGGCATGGGAAGATTCTTGCTTACTACAACACTGATGGAAAAAAAACAGTTGCTCTATGTTTCTTCCTATATCTACTTGTCACGATACTGAGGCTTTGAGGAATGTTTCGGCTTTCTTTCATGTAGTCTGGATAAACTGTTACCTCCCTTTTAGAATTCAACTTTAATCATGGCAAACGGTTTTCTCAAGGACATCACATTTCCTTGCTCTTTCCTTTTTTTGTGGTGTTGAAGAAGCATGCTTCTCATCGTAGCAGGCACATGAACGGTTTTGACTTTACACAAAGTACTCATGGCATTGTCCATGCAGTTGTTCTTGTGAGTTTTATGCATGCTTTTTAGAAATCCTTATGTGATCTCTCACACGCGTCTGACTTAAAATTCCACTTTTTAGATTAAGAAGTGTAAAAATGGAACAAAGGAAACTGAATGACCAAGCCAACACTTTGGTGGACCTGGCAAAGGTTAGTAGGCAATTATTATTGTTTTAATATTCATCCTTTCAAAATGGAAGAGTTTGCAAATGCAGGTATTGTTGACAAGTGTGTGTTGTGGTTTTTTTTAAGGAAATGAAAATACGGATTTGTTTTGGGTTTGGCTTATTAAATGAAACATCTTCTTTATGCCTCTGACCAAAATTTAAATTCTTTTTTTTTTTTTTTTTTTTTTTGGATATTTGAAAAAGATAAAGATTTCACAGTCAAGAGGGTGACCCTGAGAACAGATGTGACTGCAGTGGTTGTGGTAAATACTGAACTGCAGCTGGGCCTCAGCAATGTGTACACAGTAGTGCTGTGTATTGAAGAGGTTTTCTGTCCAATGAAAGTGACTTTACCTTGAGGAATCATAGCACACAGGCTCTCACACTGAAATTAACAGTTTAGTGTTTATTTCTTCTTTACTTTAGAGAATCACCTGACAATTTGACTTACTGAAAATACATTTCACTCTCCTGCTTCCTGATAAGCAACTGATAAGGACTTTTCAGAGATTATTTAATGAAGAATACTTCGCCCTTGGGGATTATGTTATCTTGAAAGGAAGGACAGAGAAATGAGTTATCTACACTCATCTGAAGTACTTTATACTTCAGGCAGTCTGTCCTTCAGTTAATTTTTATTCTCTTTGGATGGTTTGTGAACTTCAGCCAGTTTGTCTGTTGAATTATATACACTTTTAGTTTTAATTCTAATCTAAAACCTCAACTTACAAGAGGGTGAAATTCAGTATTTTTGACCACTTACCTGCCTCGCTTGCACAAAAAAAAACACAAAAGGATGTGGAAAAAAACAGAAGGTGATGGCCTCTGTGACGTAAATTCTGCTGTTCACTGTGACATTTTAAAGTTCACCTGTATAATTCCTGTAGCCATATGCTGTTTTGTAGAGGGAAGGTGGATAGGAGAACACAGAAATGGAGGAGTATGCAATTCAGCTGTACTCCTTGCACTGCAATTCAAAGCCAGCCCACTCAACTACAGGCAGTGTAGGAAACTTTGGTCAATTTAAGAGGAAAACAAATGAACAAAATTTGTGTTCTGCTTAAAAGAACAAAAGCTTTTAAGAGGAAATCTTAAGAGATTAAGAGTCAAGGGTACCTACCTGCTTTGTCATGCTTAGTCTTCTGATGGCTTACACTACTAACTTTGTTCACGTCTCATTATGGTGCGTTTCTAAGCACCTGAGCTTCTGAAAAGAGGCCTGGTGTTTTATCTAATTCATTTGCATTTTGATTTTCAAAGTGCTTCTCAAAATACATTACATTTCTGCTCAACAAATTTAGTAGAAGGTTTATACTGAATACTAAATAATTTTATTCTGCAAGTATATTTGTTTCACAAAGCTACATCTTATTATATTTTTCTTTGGGGGGGGGGGGAGTGCACAAGTAGAATTTACTGCATGTTAGAATATTTGCAAGATCTATCTAAACCTTTGTTTACATCCTTCTGCTTTCAGACTCAAAACATCATGTATGACATGATTTCTGACTTAAATGAAAGAAGTGAAGATTTTGAGAAGAGAATTGTTACTCTGGAAACTAAACTGGAAACTTTAATTGGTAGTATTCAAGCTCTCCCTGGACTGATTAGCCAGACAATCAGCCAGCAACACAGGGATTTCCTTGAGGCTCAGATGCAAAATTATGATAAGCATGTTACCTACAGTGCTGAGCGATCACGATCTTTGTCAAGAAGAAGGAGATCCTCCTCCACAGCACCACCAACTTCATCGGAGAGTAGCTAGAAGATAATAAGTTAACTGCAAAATAAAGACTTTTTGCCATCATATGGTCAATATTTTAGCTTTTATTGTAAAGCCCTATGGTTCTAACCAGTGTTATCTGGGTTCTGATGTCAGAGTCCCGGAAACCTGAACACAATGTTTTAGGCCAAAACGAGTGAAAACTCTTTTTTGTCTTTTTTTTTTTCCCCCTCCTCCTCTCAGATGCACAGTGAATGCACCTATTATTGCTATATTACATTGTTCCTCCTGTAATTTCACTGACTTTTTATTCATGCATTTCAAACGAACTTTACTTACTAGAATATATAATATAATAAAGAAGTTAATTTCTGCACATTGTTTCTTGATTACTTGAACTTTAACAGTTTTTTAAAAAAGCTCACAATCACAAAGTCTAGTTATAAACCTTTAAGAAACAAAATTGAAGCATAATCATTATCCCTCAGAAGGAATACTGATTCTCTAAACTTTGCTTGCAGTGGAGGGGGAAAAAAATCTGTGTTCATCTAACAGTGTGCTGAATAATGTATAGTCATTTTAAAAGGTCAACAACAGCTTCAATTTCAAAGGGGATTAATTAAAAATATAGTTTATCCTAGAAAATGAATTACGAAGTGTGGTGTCTTTTTTTAAATCCTTTTAGGGTTTTTGTACACATGGCCTTATATATATATATACACATATATATATATACACATATGTATATGAAATTATTTATGCAGTACAAATGGCAAAGAATTTTTAAACCAAATATTTGTAAAGCTGCTGGTATGCAAAAAGCACATGTAAGGTCCTGAGAATAAACACTCCTACCCTCATAGCTGTGCCAGATAAGTATATCCAGAGAGGTGCATCACTTTTAAAATGGAAGTCTTCCATTAATGCTGTTTGTGTTTTGAAAATAATAGGTTGCTCCTGATTTACTCCTCTCTCATTTTTTGTGTTTCATTTTTCTGGAGTGAATTATGGACACCTGGTGTACGTGCTTGTGTGATGGCAGTGCAGTGTTCTGCACATTGCATTTAGGTAATCCCTATGGTTTCTGCTATGCCGTCAAAAACTTTGCAAGAAACTTTTAGCATTTTTTCCAAAAATTGTAGTAAGCGTACTGTAGACTACAGTTACAGCAGTGAGGTGTCTGTACAACTTTGCTTCCTTGCAGAAATAATAAGATCTCCTGCTTTCTTAAAAAACACACAGCATAGTGTACACATGTGAAAAAGTTCTGCCTCTTCTAGTTTGTGTTCCATAGTAGCAAACATAGGTAAGTTTAAATGCTCAGCACATGCAACTTGCACTCTTGATTCTTCTTTATAAACGGAAAGTTATTTGACCTTTGCAATATTTTGTAGTATTTACTGTTTATAAAATATAGTAGCCCTGCCCACCTCCCATTAATTTAAACTCAAGGGTGACACAGTATCTGAACATAACAAGTAGATAAGCCTGTCTGTTTTCAACAAATACAGTGTCAGTCCAGGTGTAACCAACATCCAACTGAAGGAAGTGATTGCCCTATGGAAAGTTAAGAGGTTTGCTCAGTGGTGGTAGCCAAGGATAACAGTAGTGTAGAAAGTCAGGACAGAGCCATGTTAGACAAGACAGGAGAGCAGTTCTCTCCAAGCCCATGAAATTCTCCAAACCAAATACATATTCTGATAAATGGCAGACACTTTGGGACTATTTATAGTATGCGTGGCTTGCTCCAAAAGTAATGCCTCCTGTTTATTTCCATGGAAAATACAACTGATACAAAAACAGAATAACATTAATTGATGGAGAAAATTCTCAGCTACAGAATGCTACTTTTCAGAGTCGTCGACACCACTAGCTATGCATATTTGACAGCGATGAACAGGAGCCTGCATGATGTACTTGTACAGCTCTGGACCAGCAGAGAACCACTGGTAGTAGCTGCCACTACTGCTGAAACACACCACGCACTGCCTTGCTGTGCTAACATCCAGTGTTCTTAGGTCTCCATAAACATTCAGCAAGAGCTGATGAACATCAATGGATGCAGTTTTTTCTGCAAGAATAATTCAGTCACACGCCTTTATTTCATACACATTTCCATTTTGTCAGACTGCTCCTCTTCTGCTGTCTGTAGCATTGCAATGAAATGTACCAGAATATTGGCAGGAAGGTTCAACTTGTACTACCATACCACCAATATCCATCTCTGACATGGTGTGCAAATGCAATAAAATAGGAGTCATCACTTTCAGAGCAGTTCTCATGCAATCAATGTAGATGTAAGCTGTATCCAGCAACAGAGCTTGTTGATAAAAAGTCCAAGTGTTTCTCCATCACTTTTTATGACCTTGACAGGGGATGACTTTGCAGTATTTTACCTTGTGGATGAGCAACACAGTTACATGTTTTTGGATTGCCTTTTTTATTGACAGTGGTATTTTGTGACTGGGAATGATAAGCTGTATATGCAGTATTTGCAGTCCATCTTTTGTTGTTGTTTTTTTGTTGTTGTTTTTTGCTTTTTTTTTAATGTAATCGCTTTGAGTTACCAAAGTGGGGAAAAAAAAAACAATGTTATACAGTGCCCAGCCTTAAACTAGGTGAGATTTTGAATGGCCGTGAGGTTACTTTCTTTACCTTGTTGGCAGAATTAGAAATAATTATTAATAATATAGGAATTTGACATTCAAGTTGCAGAGTTCTTCCTTAAAGATTTTTCTTTTTCTGCATTTTGTGTGTGTGTGTGTGCCTATTTAATTTAGACCTTTAATTTTGACCCTTCCGTTCTCCTACTGACTAGTACTAAGGAGACCAAACTTACTAAATTCTTACTTCATCTCCATGCAGGCAGGGCTGATTGATGTGATGTGACCATTCCCATCAGTAGAGTTCTGTAATAGTCTACAACGTTCTCTTGGATTTATTTATTTTTTTAAGCAAACAACAACTGGTGACTCCACAGAATACTCCAGTTTCTTAATTTTCTCTAACGCTCACTACAAATACCTGTATGTTTTGTACTGATGAGTCTTTTCTTCTTATACTTGATTTTGTAAAGCATTTAAAACACTACAGGTGAATCCAGTTCTAGAAAACGCAGATATAAACTGATATTCAGCAGAGCACTGTGGGTTTAATTTTCTTTCTCCTAATATAAAATTTGCTTTAATCTTTCCTTGTTTGAGCCTTGTACCTCAAAGATATCTTGCCTTTAAAGACTGAAATGTAAGATCACAAGTTGGCCCATTCACCACGCTTAAAACTATGTACACTGATGATTAAGTAGTATTTTTAGATAAATTTATGTCTTTGCAAGATTGAAATAATACATACAAAGCATAATATATACTAGCAAAATCCTCCACAGTTCTTAATTCTGCAAATCATTGTCTATTATAAGCCTGCAGATCTTCCCTCACAGATCTGTACAACTCAGCCATTCTTCACCTCCACTGCTCCATGAAGATGGATATAGAAACACCTTCTCTGCTTAAAAGTTAAGCAAATACCTTAGGATCCCTGAACATGTGCTGGAAGTCTGTACTTTTCCTTGTGATCTGGTCAAAAACCATGACTTCCTAGAATGAGTTTGAGTCACTGTCATCATGGGAGGTCCAAGCAAATGGTTTCACTGCACCTCAGTTTGTAAGACTCTATCTCAGATCATAGATGGACACTGAAATTGATACACTGTACGCAAAAAGCATCTCTAAGTATAAAATAATGGATGGTTTGAATATGAGTGTCTCATATTCAGAATAAAACCTGTTACCATATCAGTACTACAAATTGAAATTGTCTGAAATCTCTTATCTCCTTATATAGAGTTATAAAAAAATTCTCAGTGTTTTATTCTCACAGAGGCTTTCTGATTAGTAGTCTGTTCTCTCCTTCTGTCAGTTTTTTTTGTTGCTCGTATGACAATGATTGGGATGTACCCTCAGTGAGTTCGCTGATGACACTAAGCTGAGTAGTGCAGTCAATACAATAATACAGTAGAAGGAAGGGAAGCCATCCAGAGGGACCTGGTCAGGCTTGAGAAGTGAGCCCATGAGAACCTAATGAGGTTCAACAAGGCTAAGTGCAGGGTGCTGAACTTGGGTCGGGGCAATCCCAGGTGTGAATACAGAATGGGAGACGAACTCCTACAGAGCAGCCCTGCCGAGAAGGAATTGGTGTTCCTAATAGATGAAAAGCTGGACATGAGCCAGAAGTGTGCTTTTACAGTCCAGAAGCCCAATGGTACCCTGGTACCCTGGACTGCATCAAAGTAGGGTTGGCCAGCAGGATAAGGGAGATGATAGCCTCCCTCTGCTCTGCCCTTGTGAGGCCCCATTTGGAGTACTGCACCCAGGTCTGGGGAAGAAGAAACTCTTTTCTCAAAGGGTACTGAAAGTACCCAGAGAAACTGTGGATGCCCCATCTCTGGAGATGTTTAAGGCCAGCCTTGATGGGTTTTTGGGCAGCCTGACTGTGGTTGGCAAACCTGCCTATGGCTAGAGGATTGAAACTAGAGTGACTTTGAGGTCACTTCCAACCCTAGCCATTCTATGATTCTATGATGCATTTTTTTTCTTCAAAGGAAGTCCTTAATGCACTTTTGCCTTTTCAGACAATTCCAAAATAATTATTAAGAGGTAAAAAGCATCCCAGTGAAGGGAGAAGAGGACAGGAAAGCACTAATACTTCAGTATCATGTTTAGCAACCTGTTTTCTTCCCAGGAGTTTATGTACACGACCAGGTAGAAAGAGTCACAGATTTCTTTCCCCAGTGCACCCGGCTACCTACCCAGAAGCCAGCTGAGCCTAGGGGAGCTCTGCCACAGTGGTATGCTAGGGTCTGAAGCTCACACACATTCAGAGCCAACTGCTTAGAGAATCAGAATCATAGATCATCCAGTCCAACTGTCCACCTACCACCAATATTTCCAACTAAAGCATGTACAACATCTAAATGTTTCTTGAACACCTCCAGAGATGGTGACTCCACTACCTCCCATTCCAGTGCCTGACCACCCTCTCAGAGAAGAAATATATGACATCCAAACTGAATATCCCCTAGCACAACATGAGGCCATTCTCCCTCATCCTGTTTGCTAGTTACATGAGAGAAGAGGCCAACCCCCACCTGACCACAACAACCCTTCAGGTAGTTGTAGAGAATGATAATGTCATCCCTGAGCCTCTTCTTCAGACTGAACAATCCCAGCTCCCTCAGCTGCTCCTCCTAAGACTTGTGCTCCAGACCCCTCACAGCTTTGTTGTCCTTCTCTGGGCACACCTCAGAGCCTCAGAGTCTTTATCGTAGTGAGGGGCCCAAGACTGAATGCAATACTCAAGGTGTAGCCTATGTATATAGGATGAAATTTATTTAAACACAGTAATAAAATTAGCCTACATGTGTCAATTATTTAGACTCTAATTCTGTATCTGTTAGCACAAAGTCAGAGAAGATTGGGCTGTAACGCCAGTTACCCTTTTTCCTCCAAAACTGAAGAAATATCTACATGCATCTTTGCCCTTACTGTAAAATAAAGAAAAAGAAGTATGTAAGAGATGTGTTACAGTCAGGTGTGTACTGATATGCCTCTGATGTGCCTGAGTGTCTCACTGTCTGCCTACTAGCCCTCATCCAGGAACTCTGCAGTAAGCAAGCACATCGTGAAACCTCATCTATCACTAACAGCATGATGTGCAAGTTGAGTAGAATTGAACAAGAGAGGGGAGTTCTGTTAGTTCATGCACATGACGTAGGGCTTAGCACAGCACCAATCCTAATGCAGACATTTGACTTCCTGCCAAGGAGTGCTTGCAGCCAGGCAGCTCAGCATATGGACAGAACAGGTGCAGTACAGTCTGATCTAGTTTGTGTAGACATGCTCTTGAAAAAGCTAAAATGGAATCTGTTGCCAGAACTAGCATGATGTACACGCTGTATGTTAGGTTTCTCATAACAATGCAGTTAAAGTTTGACTGGGCCAATAACGTCCAAAAGTTTCTTCTGCAGAGGTCTGCAAGCCTTTCTGAATAATGTACGGTATGCAACACAGCTGGAGAGCTGGAAAAATGGTAAGCCACAAACTTGAAGCTGTTGTAATCAAGCATGGCAAGTATACAAATGAGATGGAGAAGTGTAAAATGCTTTATACTGACTTCCTCTGCATCCAGATTCACTTAAACCCATTAGTATCTTCAAATATTCAGGAGAATCAAGACATTTTTCAATTATAGATGGTCAGTGCAACAACATTTTATTTAGAGTAAGAGGTTCTACTTTAGAAGGATGTTTACCCTCACCTCACTGGCTTCCAAACCTGCATTTTCAAATATGCCTAAATTCTAAGGAGAAGCCCCATGTTATGCTGTGTGATTACAAATCAGATCACTGAGCAGAAAACCATCTCCACTCCAGGTAAATGATCAGACATCACATGGCATCAGGAATAACAATGAAGTGAGAAGAAAACACTGAGGCAGATTAATTGAACAGCTATGGGCTTCAGAGCTTAGAAAAGATTTATGTGAAAATGCTTCAGTTCTGAAATTCATAGGCATCAAATGAAAGGATTGCAGATATCTTTCCTGATAATGAATGACATGAACACACTTTGCTTAACGATATCCATCAGCTAGTAGAGAGGTCACCAAACTATTACAGAGGTATGAGGGCCCTGTGAGGAACGTGTTATTGTCAGGAAGCACAGCTACCCCCACTGCAGGGTCTTTCTTTGGCCCCAGTGCAAAGTCTTTTCTGCAGAAGTGCTAGAAGAGGTCTATGCCCACTGCATTTACCTGGTCAGCAGGTATGACAACACCTTCTGCTGAGGGCTTATCACCTCCCAGATCAGTTTAGAGAGAGGCAGCTTTCCTGTGAATTCCCAAGCTACTCTGGGAAATAACAAAAATAGCTGGCACAGTTCTGTTCCTTCAGCCTTTTTAGTTACAATTTATACACAGACAAACCTACTTGAGTATTGAAAGTGCAGTGGCAGGGAAATAGACCACATATCACAGCTACCAAGTGCATAAAATGAAACATAAAAACTGTAGACTGCTTTCCCAGTAGTCCAATACTCATGATTATATTTCCCGGTTTGCAGTTTTCTCCAATGCATAAAATACGTTTAGTGATGAAGCTACATTTATTTTCAATTTGAAGCAATTGCTGTAGTACAGCAGCATGAAATATGTGCACTTCCAGAACTACAGTTCTGGAACTGTAGTGGAAAAAGAAGAGAGATGGGTAAGCCATGGGCAGGCTTAGCCATCAAGCTTTGTGACCACTTTCACAGTGGGAGAAATAGGACAGAGGGCACCGCCTGGAACCTCTCTGTCAGTGATCACTGTATAGGTCTGAATTTCTTTTGGAGTACACATCCACACATGCCGTGGAGCATATATGGGCTGTCTCTGCAGACATGCAGACAAGGTTTAGTCCATCATCAGTATCTATTTGTAACCCAGATTGTGCTATTGCAAATATCTACTCCCTGCCATCTTTCTGTTCAAAGATCCCCAGCTGTTCCATACAATATTCACAGATGACTAGACAGAAAGAGAAAAAAGACAAACTGCTACTAGAAAAGATATAGAAAATATTTGCTTTTAATTGTTTAACATTTGCCTTCTCTTTCCGCTGCATAAAAAAGATTAAGAAGGAAGATATGGAGAACGGTATTGGTTTTGCTCAGTAAGAACACACTGTTTCCATGACATTTATGTATTAAACTTTTTCTAAATGACAAGCAGATTGGCAAAATCTCTCTCTCTCTCTGGAGCTGTTTTCACCCTCCACCCATTCATCTATGCTCCATGGCTGTAAGAAAGACATTGTCAGATGCAGACGGTATTTTGTAACCTTCTGGGCTGATGAAGAAAATGTTTCTTATTCATATATGAAGTGCCTTGACAATAGCTGCTGGCATTTGAATGGTCGGTTCAAAATGTACAGTTCCACCTGCCTTGACACACACAATTGTCCCTGCACTTACACTGTGTCAGAAGTAGTTTGTAGTTATTTGATTGGCTCTGGCTCGCTCCACCTGAGTGCACCAAGTCTAACTACAAGACAGCTGCACAAAGGAGCACAGCAAGGGATGTGGTCACTTTGACCTTCTGGAGAGTGAAGAAGCATTATCCCACTGTTCAATGATTCATTTAAGCAGATCCAGAATTTTCCCCAAAGCTTCACACATACTGTGGCTCCAAGCAATTCTCAAGATGATGTCAGAAAACCTTGATGGCAAGTAAATTCCTGTTTCTGTTCTATACCGTAGCATTTACTGTGGTCTGGGCTTTGTTCAGCCTGGAGAAAAGAAGGCTGCGGGGTGACCTAATTGCAGCCTTTCAAAACTTAAAGTGGGCCTACAAACAGGAGGGGAATTAACTCTTTGAAAGGGCAGATAACTGCAGGAGAAGGGGAAATGGTTTTAAGTCGAGGGAGGAAAGATTTCAATTGGATGTCAGAGGAAAGTTCTTTACAGAGAGAGTGGTGAGGTGCTGGAACAGCTGCCCAGAGAGGCTGTGGATGCCCCATCCCTGGAGGTG
>JAOWBP010004700.1:56837901-56848326 GCA_028571105.1 Tragopan temminckii | reverse complement strand
CATGTGGCAGGGGGGTTGGAGATTCATGATCCTTGAGGTCCCTTCCAACCCTGGCCATTCTGTGATTCTGTGATTTCTTGTAGAGATATTTCCCATGGAAGAGAAGTCACGGATAACAGTGTTTATCTTTGTAAGTTAATCCATAGGAAATACTACTCTTTTCTCTAAGACCCCTGGGGAACACCACTCGTGACCGGTCACTAGCTGGATTTAACACCACCAATCTAATCTCTGCGCCCGGCCATCCAGCCAGTTCTTTACCCAGCAAAGAGTGTATCTGTCCAAGCCATGAGCTGCCAGCTTCTCCAGGAGAATACTGTGGGAGACAGCGTTGAAGGCTTTGCTGAAGATGAGGTAGACTACATCAACAGCCTTTCCCACATTCACTGTGTGGGTCACATGGTCATAAAAGGAGATGAGGTTGGTCAAGCAGGACCATGAACCCGTGTTGGCTGGGCCTGATCCCCCAGTTGTCCTGAATACAGCACGTGATGTGTTCTATAACTTTACCTGGTACTGAGGTCAGGCTGATGGGCCTGTAGCTCCCCAGATCCTCCTTATGACACTTCAGTAACATTAGAGTATCTCACTGTTTTTTTCGCTTAAGTGTGCAAAATCACATTTATTTTCACAAATCTGTTCATCTTCACAGCTACCTAACATATTCTGCTTCAAGATATTGAACATCTACCAGAGCACTAAACAAAAAGAAACATATCAAAAGCAACAGGTTCCTGCAATGAATAGTGTGATAATCAAATACAATTAATCCTCACATTATTTAAAATATGTACTTCTCTATATTATGTTCTTTGGTTCTACAGATGGGTTAAAATTCACTGCAGTATCTCCCTGTCAGCTTCTAAAGAGTTCCTTAGGCACTGGAATGGGCTGCCCAGGGAGGTGGTGGAGTCACCGACCCTGGAGGTGTTCAAGGAACATTTGGACATTGTGTTGAGGGACATGGTTTAGTGAGAGCTATTGGTGATTGGTAGATGGTTGGACTGGGTGATCCTGAGTGTCTTTTCCAACCTTGGTGATTCTGTGATTCTATGATTCTATTATCTGGCTTCAGACTCACATACATTGCCCATGCTACCATGTTTTTATTCACTTCAGTTTTTCCAATACTTGCCGATCACTTTTTGGTCCAACAAGGGAAAGAAATCTGAAGTGGAAGATTTTGTTTACTAACAATGCATTGCCATGTCTTATTCATGTCGTTGGAAAAACATACAAAACACAGCTAGATCAAGCCTTGTATATCACTATTCATTGCAGGGGTGTTGGACTAGATGACCTTTAAAGGTCCCTTCCAACTCTATGTATTCTATGATTCTATCTGCAAACCTACAAATACGTTGCATCACAAGGCAGGAGCCCTCCTGCTCAAATTAAATTTCTTGTCAAATCCTCATTGCTGAAGTCAAATATTAGTAAATCCTCCATTGCTGAAATAAAAAAACCATTGTTTTTGATGATCCATATTGAACAATAGAGCAAAATAAGATTATGATAGTCAGCAAAGATCAGGGTTTTCCTGTCACAATACATGAGGTGTCACAACACACAGTAAAACACCCTTCCTCTCCCAAAAAACATACAAGTCTATGCAAATTTGAAAGCCCACCAAGTTCACCAAATAAGATTGTAGCAGAGTTTGGAAGTTGCAATCAAGTCCAGAGCCCTAAGCTCTGGAATCACCCCACCTATGCTTGAGGCGTTTCTACCAGCAAGTCCTCGACAGCTCTCTGTTAAGCATGCTGAAGTTTCATGTTGTATTTCAAAAAGACATAACCTTTCAGATATCTTGCCTACAAACCCTTAATACCTGACTTTGGTTGGGGTCACATGGGATAAACGTGGAAATGCACAACTCTCACCAAAGCTTTCATTATACGGGACCTTTTCATTAGGCTTTGTTTGTTTTAAGGACAAATATACGACTGTCAATTTCATCAACATATTTACCATATATTGAGATAGTGCTTTCAACCCACGTTACACTGCTACTTGTGGAATTTCACTTTTCATTTTATTCTGATACCTGCCTACAGATTCACTGCAATTTCCTTGGACCTGGCAAATAACTTGAAAGTGTATCAAATACTATCTACCTAAAATTACAAAAAAACAATAAAACGCTCAGATTGTAGACAGCTCATTTGCAAGAATTAAGATGAAAACATGTATTTATAAAATTAATTTACCTACATGTTTAATTGTTGGAATTTTCCTTCTATTTCTTAATTCCTGTGGCCTTCATCTCCTGCTTGTTTCCCATGCTGCATGCATTGGTTTAGAGATGCTTCAGCACAGTTATTGGTAGCATTACTTTCTCAGAGGATCCCTCTCAAGGTCCTTTGGGACAATTCTGAGGTTTTTCCCTGCTGTACCCTGAAGTGACAGCATTTTCTGACCCTTCTCTGTCACATAGAAGTTCTGTAGTTTCTCTGTTGCAGTCTCCTGAGACCCAACTGGAATGCTAATGAATAGATAGTAGTCATTCTGCTTTATCCTTCACTATACCAGTACATAAATAACCGGTTTAATTTTAGATGCTAATGCATTCTGAAAGCTCTATCAAATTTCTCGATACTTCAGACATTATAATTCTCGTTATGTATTTTAATACAAAAAACAAACAAACAAAAAAACCCAAGAACACAGAATTGTGTCTAATTTAATCAGTCATTTATATTCTCTTTTGCACCCTTCAGAAAAACTGAATGTATTTCTGTCATTGGAGATACAAAGTTCCCATTCTGCTTAATAGGTTTCTGAATCTTTTCAACAGTAAGGACTAGTGATTTTTTTTTAGCTCCTGACTTCAGGACAATCAGCAGCACAAGACAAAATGTTTCTTAGCACCATAGTACATAAAGAAGACAAATGTCCTCCTGCAAGGTCTCTTGAAGTGAAAGGTTTCTGTTGTCTGATAATGAAGTTAGTAGCAGAAAGGTCAACAATAGCCATCCTTCCAATCAGTTCAATGATTCCTGGATGTAAACAGCAGGCAGGCCAGTGACAAAATGCAAAAAGAATCTTAAGAGCATTGTCTTTTGTTTCTAAACAGTCTGTTTCATGGATCAGAGTCTTTAAATGAGTGTTTTTCTGTGTGCCTTCTCTATGAGATAATGAAGGAAATGGTAACCAAGGGCAAAACCAAATCAGGTTCACCATGGCACTGCTCTTTTGTAGTTGCACATTGAGAAGTGTAGGTAAGAAATGCTGCACTCCTTCAGAAGGTGCTAAAATTACCGTGTTAGAAGATAATATGTACTAGTGACTGCTGTTGTATCTTCCTAACAAATAACTCCTCATCAAGGCAATGATACTCCTGGCTATGTTTACACTGGAATAATAACTAATTTCTGGCTACACTAGTAGCATGTTTCTTTGTGGACTGTGTACTCTCACAAACCAGACTTATGCTTTTCCCAGGACCATTGAATAGTAGAGTTTCTGTGTGCAGAGATGAAGTCTTACATTCAGAGCGTATCTAGAGTAAGAAATACACACTGAGTCTGTCTGTCCTCAACACAAAGCAATAATAAAGAGAGCGCAAGCTCTCTGTGACATTATCTTGTTGCTCTGCAGTCCTGATCAGAAGCTTTGGTGCAGGCTTAATGCAGTCATGAAAAAAGACAAGGTTTAGGTTTCTGCAGGAATACTGAATGTACCACCTAAGTCTGCTCAGCAGTAGGTAAAAATGTGGTCTAGATGGCACAAGTGTCTATCTGGATTTGGTTAGTCTGGATGACTGTAGCATTTCTGGGCTGGACTGGTATTTCAGGAGAGCACACCCCTGTCCTCCACAGACCCGGACTTCAGCAGCTACCCCTGTCTAAGCAGCAGAGCTATCAGTAAATCTCTTCTCTCTGCAACATACTGCTCCAACCATGGTATGAATCCTGGCCAAAACAGGAAGTTTTTATTTCAGCTGTAGCACTCAGCATGATTTTTCAGAAACCACATAAACGGAGTTGAGGAACACTTGCTATTAGAGGAAAATTTACAGAGTTTGGTAACTGTTGTTACACCACTGGCAATAGCCTTCCACTCTGCTTTCGAATGAGAAAGCACTCGAGGAAAATAAATGAGACACTAACATACTGCCCTCCAACAGAACATGACCACTGCCTTGGGACATATGCACACAAAGGAAGGAACAATCAAGAATTAATTTGTTTTCTCACCTTCAAATTTCTTCCACAAGCTCGTGAAGAGTCTGTGGAAATTTCCTATTATATAACTGTGGCCATCACATATCAACATCATTTATTTTTCTATAACTTCAGCAGGCTGAAGGCAGCTGTTGCCAAAGAGGCCAAGTGTGTCAGAGAGAAATGAAAAAACTACACTCATTACCAAAAAGCAGACAGTGATACTGTGATCAGCTTTGGGATTGCCTTGAGCCTGTGACGGAGAATCCTGTAAATAAACTTTTATTTACTTTATTTTAAACGATTATATTTACAGGCAAGTGATGGGTATAGCCAAAAGCACGAGAATACAATCTCATCTTCAAGCATCACCTTCATCAAATACGATGAGTTAAGTAAAAAGATAATATTTGAATTGTGAAGGGATGCTCACAGTCATACTATGCAAAGACTTTCACTGTACTCACAGAGCAGGCAAGAGAAAAAAAAGCCTATCATTTAAATCTTATAGCATCTGAAAGTGGTTTCTTTAACTTCACAAGCCTCTGGCCCTGTAGCACACATTCATTTTTGCCAACAGACCAAAATCCAGAGCTTAGCAGGAACCAGCTGATTCAGAAAAGGAAAAAAATACTGCTGCCAGTTCACAAACTGTACTGCTGTGACCACAGAGCTGTCTTCTGGCACCTGGCTGAGTACCAGCTACAGCAGCCTTCCCATCCAGGAAAATAAGCCTCCTGGGAGATCCAAACGCTTCTTTACATTTAATATTAACAGCAGATCTATCTGGGGAAGTGAAAAATTAGGTTGCTATAAATACTGCCTGTCCCAGAGTCATAAGAGGGAAGTTCAATTAACTCAGAAAAGTCCCAAAAAGCATATTCTGAAAATAAGACAATGATGAAACTTCATAAGATTTTGTAGGGTTTTTGTTTTTTTATTTTTTTACTTTTGGTTTTAAGTTATCCATTCTGTCAGGATCTTAGATGAATGCTCATCTGAGGCAAGACCAGGAGTGTTTTCTGTTGAAATGGAACAGCTGCTTGTGGGGCCTTTTTGAAATCGCCATGAAACCTGAACCATTCTGGAGGGAAGACTGAAACAAAATAGCCTGTATCGAGCAGCTGAATCTGAGGAGTTCAGCCTCAGTGTTGCTGGACTGTGGGCTCCTCTCAGAGAGATTTTTCGGCCTCTGAAAAGAAATCTCCCAAAAACAGCATCAGAGGAATTTTTTAAAACTTCCCTTTACCACAAAGCGCTCTGTTTTGATTTTTGTAGCCCGTGGGGATCTCCAGTATTGCTAACAGTCCTCTCACTGGTATGTGGATGAAGCAGCCATCTCTTTAAGTAATTGGGAAAGAAAACTTGACCTCGTCTATTAAATAAAGAAATTTAACAGATTTATACATCCCAAATTGCTTACAGTGCAAGTTCAACCATCTCGAACTCCATGCTTCTCCTACACTACAGAGAATAGAGCATAGGACTCTCCTAAACGTTGTCCTTCCACAACAAAAAAAGTTAGTCCCTTTTCTGTGTGTTGCCACTGCATGTCTATGCACTCACAATACACATACCCTTTGCAGAACGTTCCACGTATGCAACTAATATATACAGGAAGCTTTGTCATGCATAGAACGTAGCATTGGCTTTGTGGTGCTGGCAAGGAATTGACTTCTACAGAAGCTTGTACAAAAATTAAACCAGGACGATCGATGAAAGCAGGCAAGAACTACTTAATCTGTATGCAGTGCACCCAGACCCCAAGAACTGCCAAGGAAGAGCAGCAGTTGCTCTCTGCACAGCATCCAGTTAATCTGCCATGGCTTCCCACTGCTGTAAGCATTGGTGCAGACAGCAAAAGAGGAGATATTGCATTTTACTTAAACACTAAATGCAACCAGTTCAATGTTCAAAGTGCTGTCCTTTATACTGATATCAGAAATCATGTGAGTATACAAGGGCTGCTCAAATTTTGCAGTAAGCAAAGATGATATGTGCAAGTAAAGCAAACTGGCAGTTTTTTGTCACAAATCAGATTTGGGGAAGTAGGGAAGAATAATGCTAACATAGAGAGAGACTCCAGCACTCTCCCTCTGCATGCTGGAAGTGCTGAACATCACACAGCAGCCTGTGGCTGGAACTAGGGTTCTCACTCCCTCTGTGCATTGCTCTTAGTCTCCACCATCCTTTTGCCTTCTCTTCCAGAAGGAACTTGACTGTCTGCAACATTCTTCATAGCTGAGGTTTTCTTGCTTCCTGCAGACCCTCATTGCAGCCTGATGCCTGCCAATCACATCAACACGAAGGGCAAGACAAAGATTGATTCACCAGCATGAGGGCTATGTCTCTGCCAGGTAGACTTGCAGGAAGCTGCCTCTTTCATATGCCTGACCAAAGCCTCCATCCCATTTACTGCTGCTGTCCAGTCACATCCCTTCCTTGCAACCTGGTTTTACCGTGACAGTACCAGCAGGAGGTTTGAAAGAGAAGGTAAGGATCCAGAGGATGACTGTCTACCACTTTCATTTTTGGAACCCGAGAGGAGAATCAGCAAGGATGGAAGAGGGGAATCACAGATCTCAGTTGACAGCACCCTGCTGGGAGCAAGGCAGTCAGCCAGCGTTAAGTGTTTTCCATTTCTAATTTTTTCTCCCCTGCTAAGGGGAACAGGTCAGAAGAATATCATTTCATAGTACGTGTTTGCTCATTGGCAGCTAAGCATCCTTCTCACCAACTGTGTGGTGAGAAAGAGGTATAAGATAGAAAGCCTCTTCCACTTTAGCTCAGGTACTGCATTTAAACTCAGGAACTGTGTTTAAATTCAGGTTCTTTCTCCTCGCACCTTGTCTCAGCTGCCTTGCAGATGTGTTCTTTCTGGCCTTGCATCTTGCTGGCTCTGAGCTGCTCCCTGTGTTCACCTTGGATCAGCCTCATCTGAGGGCTAGTCTGGCAGACATAGGTCTCCTCACTGTCCCTTTATTCATGCTAGAGTAGGAGGGCGATGTGGGGAAATCCATGGAAAGAGATCTTTTGTCTCATTCTCCCTGTAAACCTGCCTCCTAAGCAGCCCGTGCAGCCTGTGCAGAGTCCCATGAGTTATCAGCAGCAGTTTTCAGATTATCTCTGAGGCCTCAGGGCAGGGACATTCCCTCTCACATATCTGCCCAGCTCTGATGCACTGAAGCCCTAGGCTAGCCAGCGTTCTGTTTAATTTTAAGAACATGTCAATGTCTGAAGTCACAGCTGAGAGTGAGCTGCAATCATTTCAGTGAATTAAGTGCCTTTCTGGGGACTTGCATTTCTTTAACTTGGCTACACAGGAGAGTTACTCTAATACCAAGCACTTTCAAAGTGCAGTTTATTTTGATTGGTTCCAGTGGACTGTGCACTTGCTACCTTCTTATTCCAGTTCAGACATCACAACAGAAAAACAAAAAACAACAACAACAACAAAATCCAGGCCACTGAATATTTCCATTTATTTATTTATTTATTTAGTGATCTTTAGAAATAATTTTTCCTGAAATGCCAGAACAAAAAATTTCCTTTTTCCTTCCTGACCCAACAGCTGTATTTAGATGCTGGAAACTGTTTCCTCCACAAAAAGCTTTACAAATACATAATGTCACATTGCAAAAGCACGTGTGGGAGTTACCTTGAGCAAGTTGCTCTGTATCATTTTAGCCAGTGAAGCAACAACAACAACAAAATTGCTATGGTAAGAATGCATATTTTTTCCTTTATTCTTAAAAAATATAGCTATATTACCTAGTCACATCACTACAGGTTACTGATGTGTATATGTTCCAAGCTACCTTTTCATTCAAATTCAACATTTTTTAACCTGATTTCTTTCAGGATCAGAAATTTTTGCCATGCAACACTTAATTTTCCAAATGGAATTCAGATGCATATATATAAGCATTGCATTGCCCCAATATACACAACATACACACTTACTGTAAAATAAAAAACAGTTTAAGATGTTTCAGCCATATACTTGGTAGGATTATGTTAGTCTATCCACACTGTGCAGTCATATGTATCAAAGTATTCACACACTTTGGTTGAGAGTGATTTAAGTAACAACTGCTGTATATTGTCAGGGATGGGGCTGTCAGCAAGAGAGGAGCATTGAGCACTAAGGCCTGTCACTACTCCCCCTTCTTCCAAAGTCACTCAGTGCTAAAAGGAGCTCTCCCCTACCAGATCATGTCTACTTTCATGCAACGAAATAATCTCATCCGCTCTCACACTCTGCTCTGTCTTACCTATTATTATGTTGGTTGATGACATCAGCAGTGGATGTTGGTCATATGGCAGTAAAGGTTGAACCTTCCCAACAATATTCAGTTGTTTCTGTGCAACAGGTGGCAGCAGAGGGGCAGTCAATCAAAATGACGTCTGTCATGGCAGTGGATATGAAGCAAAGCTGTGTCACTGAGTTCCTTTATGTGGAAGACATTGCACCCACTGACATTCATCAATGCTTGCTGAGTTTTTACAGAGACAAAACGTGGCTGTTAACACAGTGAAGTGGTGTTTCTTGCATTTCAGCTGTGGTGACAGGGACTATGATTTACCTCTAGTGGTGCAGATCTTCACAACTGTGGCATGCAGCCTCCTGTTCATCACTGGTGAAAATGGTGGCAACTATGTTGAAAAACAGTGTTTTGCACCTGAGGATTTTCTCTATTAAATAATGTTGTTGTGCTCTTTGTGTCTGTTTATGGAAATAAATAGGAGAAATTACTTTAAATGACCTATGGATATGTTTTATTGGATTCCCAAGAAAACATCCAGAATGAGTCTGATATACTAGATACTGTTCCACTCAATGAATACCTGTAACAGTGCTGCTTTATGATGAAGTTGTTGTCTGGGGATGCCATGAGCCTAGATGCCATTTCCAGCTTTGTGAGTTCAAATTCAGGCCTCTCTGTGCAAGATCAATTTGCCCTCGCTTGTTCATCTGAGAATCTGCCTTTGCAAAGCCACTTTAGAGATCTGTTGATGAAAATACTGTGTCAAAGTTAAAAATCATACATATCGGCTAACGCTTCTCTTACTGCTTTGAAAATTTTATGTTAATGTTTATTCAGAAGCAGCTTGGTACCCTTGTCAGAAAAAGGTTATTTAATACAAAGCAGAGAACACAACAATTTTTTCCATAATCAAGTATTTATTACCAGTATTTGTCACTGTGATATTGTTCCCTTTGTGTTTGTTTTCTAAATTCCTTTTCATTGAAATCATATCTTCAGTTTGGCTCCATAATTTGGAGGCATCTTTATACTGTTAATGAAATTGCTGTAAAACTGAGAGCAATTTTTAAATGGCTTCTTTGTGTAGAGTTTGTTCAAGTTCAGTCAGACTGCCAAAGAAAGAAGAATGTTCGCTTTCATGGAAACCGTATTTTTGTTCTTCCTTGATTTTTTCAAATGGAAATAAACACAGACAATACTTTAGAGAGATATGTCTTGTTTCCTGCCTATGCAGAATGTTTGTGATCAATATAAAATGAGTTATGAAATATGTGATGTTCATAATTTTTCACAGGAGTTTGCAAGGAGAAAAAATCTTGACAATGTGTATTCTCCATTCCCTAAAAGGCAAATAAAACATCCTGGAATACTACTTTCTTTCTAGTTTAGATAAAAATAGCTAAAATAGGTTAAAAAAAACCTGATCTACTTTATCTTTTAAATTCTTAGACATATATTAAATATTTTTACCATTTTCTACATTTTGTACTTCTTTGCAATGGAGGCCAATCTCTGTTCACTTTTAATTTGTAACTTAAAGGATTTGAATGTTTATAAGGTCCTTTCAAAAAAAAAAAAACTTTTTAAAATTTGTTCTTCTTGTCAAAAATGACAGAATGGATGAGGTTGGCAGGCACTTCTGGAGATCACTCCATCTAATACTTATGTTAGAGTGTGTTTCTTGACTCTACAGCTTTTCTGAGCTACCTGTGCTAGTGCTTGGTCACCCACCCAATAGAGTATTTGCTGTTATTCAAAGGGAAAGGACATTCTGTGTTCCACTTTGAGTCCATTGAGTCTTGTCCTTTTACTGAGCATAGTTGAGAAGAGGCTGGTTCCATCGTATATCCTCCTTTCTGGTATTTATAGACTGCATGAGATTCCCTCTGAGCTTTCTTTTCTCCAGGCTGAACAGTCGCAGCTCTCTCAGACTTTTCTTATGCAAGAGATGCTCCAGTACCTTTATTATCTTTGTGGGCCTTCCCTGGACT
>JAOWBP010004700.1:56824569-56837801 GCA_028571105.1 Tragopan temminckii | reverse complement strand
GTCGCAGCTCTCTCAGACTTTTCTTATGCAAGAGATGCTCCAGTACCTTTATTATCTTTGTGGGCCTTCCCTGGACTCTCTCTAGTATTTCCATGGCTCTCTTGTACTGAAGCAACCGGAACTGGATGCAGCACTCTAGGTGTGACTTCATTGGACTGGGTGGAGCTGAAGAACCTCTTCCCTCTACTCCTCCTAATACAGCTCTGGATACCACAGGCTTTCTTTTTCTCAAGGATATCTGCTGGTTTATGTTCAACTCTGTGCCTACTAAGACCTCCAGGCCCCCTTCTATCAAGCTACTCTCTAGCTAGGTGCCCCCAGGATGTCCTGGTGCATGGAGCTGTTCCTTCCTGTGTGGGGGACTTCTCCTTGTGAAACTTTAAGATGTTCATGTCAGCCCATCTCTCCAGCCTGTTAGCGTCCCTTTGGACAGCAATATGAGCCTCTGCCATACCAAACACTCATCCCAGTTTAGTGTCATCTGCAAACTTACTGAAAGTACATCTAAGCCCCAACATGCAGCTCATTAATGAAAGCGTTAAATGGAATTGGATCTTGTATTAACTAAGTAATGGGGCGCACAATATTGACTAGGCTCCAACTGGTCTTTGTGCCACTGACGACGATGCTCTGGGCCAAATCTTCTGTACATTTTTTATCTACCTCACTATCTGCCCATCCAGTTCATACATCACCTGGCTTGCCCGGGTGGATCTTCTGGAAGACACTGTCAAAGGCCTAACTGAAGTCCACAAAGACAAGATCCATGCCTTTCCCTCCATCTACCAAACCAGTCATTTCGTGGTAGAAGTTTCTCAAGTTGGTCAAGCATGACTTGACAATGAATCCATGTCAGTTAGTCCTGATGATTTTCCTGCTCTTCACGTGTCTGGAGATGGCTTCCAGAATCAGCTGCTTCACCACACTCCCGGGAGCAAGGTATTGCTGGCTAGTCTGTAGCTCCTTGAGTCTAGCTATTCTTGATAGGAGTATATTTTCTATAAGATTCTATAATATTTTCTATAAGAGATATTAATGCTAAGATTTAAAAATTGAAGTTATTTGACTTATTCAACTCAGCAAAATAACGATAGTAAAGGAAAAAATAAAGGAAAAAAAAAAAAGAAGGAAACCAAAATTAACATCACATTATGGATTTAAGCACGCTAAGCACTTACATCTCATTGTGTTTTCAAACGAATTATCTTTTCAGTCAGTTCTTCCCTACCCAATTATGGGACAAAGTTAATCTCTCTGAACATTCTCAGATGAAATCATCAACTTGTGCCTCTTTTTTTTCCCTGTCATTGGTAAAAGGACAAATTTATCAGAACATTTTCACAGGGAATTCTTACTCATCAGTGGTCAGCGTAACTAAATCACTGGGATTTAAAAGCTTTGACATGCTTTGGCATCTGATATGTCCAACACAACTGCTTTTGATGCATCATGTCATGAGGCCAAATATCTTACAGAAATAGCGAGGACATTTTTGTTGACAGAGACCCAGAAAGTAATTTATTTGTAGTGTTTTTTTTGGTTGTAAATCTCAATTGAAAATGACGAGATCTCTCATTTAAGCATCAGATTTCCCATTAAAGCCTCACTAAGTTATTTACCAGGAGCTTTTCAAATCAGAAAACAAATTATTTTTTACAACTCATTTCACATTCTGAATAGGAAGTTTTAAAGTTCACAGCCATTACAGAGAAGTTTTTCTTTTTCTTTTTTTTTTTTTCTTTTTTTTTTTTTTTTTTTTTTCCAGTGGAGCACATAAGAGTGGATTTTAATAAGTAGAAATGAATATAGAACATCTAGCAAGGAGCTATGCATTTTGATACATATGAAAAGCACTGATTCTGAATATAAACATTCAGTGATTCTTAGTGTGTAGGCTCATATTTCACAGACAATAAAAGCTTGGTATAAGAAATGATCTTGCATCTTTCTTGTGAATGCAGAATACTGAGCATTCAAGGCATTTTAATTATTTCTGTATGCAAAAATTTGATTGCAGAGATGATTTTCTTAAACCATTTCCCGATTTTATTTTTCTTTTTTTAAACAGACAATGAACTATAAAAGGGCTTGGGATGAAAAATTTTAATTGAGTAGCACACTCAAAAACTGTTTTGTCAGAAATAATGATTAAGAACTTCAGAAATCTGTCTGCAAAATGTATGCAGCAGTAAACAAAGGAAGTCAGACCTATCCATACTCAGTCTCTACTGGTTAAATACAAAAAAAGGTTTACTCTCTGATGTTAACAAAAATGATGACATATTGTCCTTCAACAAATTGCGGCTTCAAGCTACTACAAAACATTTAGAAAGTAAAATGGGTGTAGTCAGGGTGGTGTCATGATTTGGCTGATGTTATCACAAAATGTCAGGAGCAATAGCACTGCATAAAAAGAATTTCCTTTCATCCTGCTTCTAGATTATTTACCCTCAGATTCCCTTTTGAGTGAGGACGGCGTAAGAAACAAAGTTTCAGGTGAATATGGTAAGGACGCTTAAGATACTTATGAACCTGACACAAATAATCACAGCTAACACCTGATTTTGTTTTAGTCAGTTTGCATTAGGGCACAGATCAGGTTTATAACTTTTTCTGCCTTAGAAGACAGCGCAGCAGCATCACTCCAGACTGGGGGTGTCATCACCCCCAAGGAGGGGTAATTTGTTCTTTGATCAGCTCTGGGGGAGCAGACTCTGCAGTATGCTGTTGTGGGTGAGAGCCCAACATGAAGACAGGTGCTGGGCAGCCAGATGGAGCTGTGCCCTGGGCAGCCTGCTGCCATTTCCACCTCCGTGGGCAGCGGCTCTGTGTTGGGGTTTTCATCAGCCAGAAGAATAAACTCATACTAAGGCAAAAAGGAAATAAAGTATCCAATGTTTGCTGAAGGGATTATGCTTATTTGAACTTTCCCCAACAATTGAGATGTTGGCTTGTGGATATACCCAACTGGCTGGGGCCCATGGCCCAGGAAGAGCAGGGCTGTGGGGAGATACAGTCCAGCCCTGCTGTGGCCTAGCTGTGCCATGGAGTAATGGCACTGAGGGCCTGTGCCCTGGGCAGGTTTAGGGGAGCCGTAGGTGGTCCTTGGAATGTGGGCAGGGAGACAGCAAGTGGAGATGGCACCATGGTACACAGAGAAAGGGTTGGGCCTAACGGGAATTGTTGGCTGTTGTCTTCTCAGGTATATGTAATGTGACTTCAAAGACACCAGAAAAAAATGGACCAGATAGATGGCACTGAGCTGTGCCTTTGCCAGGAGGCAGGGAGAGCATGGTGTATCGCTACAGAGGCATAAGAGCACTGATCTATGAGCACAGCACTGTGGTACATCACCATGAGCATCAGAAGCTCTTCAAGTGGTGAACAATTAACTACATGGGTTGCTTTTGTGCACAGTGTGTACTACCTCAACACAGAAACCCAACTGTTTGAAAGAAACACAATACAAGTTCTTGAGGATGAGGCTTCACATGGACCTAAGCCAGCCCTATAGCTTGCTGCCACAAGCACAGGATGTTTGGAGTCCTCCCCCCTCAACTCTCTCCCTCCCACCAGCCACGTAGTTCTGTTGCCTCATGGGCTCTGGCACACTTCAGGTCCCTCCTTAAACCAGGGAGCCCAACATCATTAGAAATTCCCAGTTTCTTTGCTGAGGCTGATGTAGTCTGGACCATAAGGATGGGCCTATGATGAAGGAAACCAGACGGGGGAATATCTCAGCTTTGGAGTGAAGTGGACAGATAAATAGACTATTTCTTAGTCTGACCCCTCAGTGTTGTAAAATTTTGATTTCAATAAGCAATGGTCTAAAACTAAACAATTGTCTATTTGATTATGAAGAAATTAATAAATGCTCATAAATGCCGCTTTTATAGTAGTTGCAGAGCTATTGCATAAATTTATAATTAGAGTCTGAATAGCTTTCCAAATTAAAAAATGTGTATATCTAGTGGCTAAATAATTCCTGTCATTGGTGACTCTGAGCACTATAGGAAGTGGAATCTTAAATGGGATGTCATGGTTGAATAGCTGTCTTTCATGCATTATCCTCTCCACCCAATTATCATCAGTCATCACCAAGGAGAAACAGAGCATTTGTTGTAACTTTTGGTTCCACAGGAGACAAGGAACTCATAAGAGGAAATAGACTGGGGAATCGTTCCCCAGAGTAGCTCTAAACAAGAAAGCTGTTGTAATACATGGGATGAAATGGCCTTGTTAGAAAAAAATTCATTGGTTCGCGGGAGTAGAGAAATATGGTGAAAATAGGCTCCTTGTTTTTAGCACCAGTTTGCAACCTGAAAAGGTACATCACCACCTATTTCCACTCCAGGACTCTCATTGTGCATTGTGACCATTAGTCCCAGACCTTTCATTATTGCACTAGAAAAAAAATACCATGCCTCTCTGTGCTAGTTCTTTGCTTTTTATGCCAAATAAATAAAGAGTAGCTTAAAATCAGACATGAGCAGACCAATAGCTAGAACACTCATAATACGTTTTTACTTAGGTACTTCCAGATGGAATTCACATCAACTTTGCTCTTTTTTTTTTTTTTTTTTTTTTTTAATACCAAATTACAAACTACCCTCTAGAATAGCTCAGGCTTCACGATCATTCCCAGAATCTGTTGGTGGATGAGTGAAAGTCTGTGAATTTTATTCAGCACAGGAAGCGTTCGTATCTATTATACAATTTGAAAAAACATATACATATCTAAAATACTGCAGTCTTCCATGAATCAGTCACATGTAATTACTTGTTGTTTCCTCTTTAAACATCACTGAGTTAGAGGTGCCTTTGGACATCCGGGGACTTGGGTGTCTGAAAGGGGAAGCTGATAACAAAGACAGAAAATAACATACCCTGTGCCAGAAATTTTACTTCTGAGGAAAGATAACATAACAGGCATGAGTTATTCTGACTGAAGTCCCTGTGAAAACTGCTGAATTCCTCATCTGTAGATGCCCTGCAACAGCATAACAATCTAGGAGAGTAAAACCTGATTGCTATGTGGTTTTGGCAACAATGAAAAGACATTTTTCAGTCTAGATCTTTGCAGCATTTTATAGTAAGGCATGTAGGCATCACCTGAACTTTGTAAACTCTGAAACAAAATCTTGGGAAGCCCTATGGCAATCAGAGGCATACTGAGTTTACTGAACTGAAGGAAAGTAACAGAAGCATTTTGGGCAAATGAGTAGCCTAGGCAACTGTAAACTTAGGTCTTTTTCTCCAATGAGGTCTATTCATAAAGATCTCCACAGGTATGTTTTTGTTATGGTATCTGAGTTAGTTCAGTTTAAAAGATTTGTTCCACACAGAACTAAACTTGAAAGGTTTTTAGCTTAAAACACATTGACACCTTCATTGTAGTCAGTGGAATTTCTGCATGTTTGCTGTAAAACTGATGTTGAAGTCCCATGTCCCATGCTGAACCAGAACTGATTTTCTCGTTGCTTTTCAGTGGATGACATGGATCAGTATTTTTTAAATAAATTTCAAAAAGTCCCAACTGCATTGTTGAGTTATCAAAAAGTGGGAACTTCAATTGCTGGTGACATGGATTTTCTTAGTTTTACATACCCAGTTGCTACCTTGCTGACCTCAGCTGTTATCGTGATCTGTGTAATTAAATCAAACCAATTTGTACATGAGAATGCTTTACAATTAAATAGTGATCAAATATACCTTTTGCAATGTCTCCAAATTAACTTCTCAGATCATAACTCTTCAGCTCTGGGCCATTCCCCAGAAAACACTGAGGGACAAATTAAATCTCTGAATGCACACTCCAATACTTTTCTGTTTTTTTGTTGTTGTTGTTGTTTTTGTTTTTGGTTTTTGTTTTTTTTTTTTTTTTGTATTATGAGTACTAATTCTTTTATTTTTATACCAATTCTAAGAAGCTACAATTCCCCTGCTACAACAATATTTCAGCATGGCACATATGTGAAAATTATACCAGAATATCATGATAATTCCACACGTTTAACAAGTAGCAGACACAATAGAAACTGGTACAGTGGAGCACTGAATATATTTGTTACACAGGATAATGGTATGCACATCTAGTAAATGTCTTTTTCTGGAGTGAAATTATACCTGAAAACAATGTTTAGTGAAACTACATGACCAAGAGCATTTCTGTCATCAAAGCAGGTGCTTGTAGCAGCTATGGTGATGATAAATGGATGATAAAAATCCAGCTAGACTGGAAATTTTTAAGAAGAAGCCGTAGTGTAAGAAGAATGAAACCCCCAGCATGTGCAGTAGAAAAGGTTCAGAGACAAAAAGATGTCTAGAGAATGACAGATCAAATGAAAATAGAGTGTCACATTTGTTAAAAGTTTTTGGTGGTTTTTTTTTTCTTTTCTTTTTTTTTTTTTTGGCTTATAAAAGAAAAAAGGATGTTAAAATGAAACAATGGAATTGTTTCTTAAATTACTCTTTTATCAGTTTTTATATAAGGGAATCAAGTCAGTGTCTGTTATAACGCAGAAGACAAGAGTCTCCATACATACAATTTATCCAGATGCTCTTTAAAGCAAAACAATCTCTCATTTTCTCATTGAACTCATGCATACAGCATCTTCATTAGGCTGCTAGAGAGGCGGTTGGATTTATTGGTGTTGTACTGGCTTTGTGTTTGCTCAAGAGAACTCATGCCCATGCCCTGGCTAATCTTCCTATCTATAGTACTCTAGAAATAAATTTTTATACAGACATCTCACATTTAAAGGCAGACAGTTTCAGCATGGGAATGTATGGATCTGTGTGTGTTTTGTGAGGTGGAATACAAATTGCAGTTTGGAAAAGTCTTTAGTAACACAAGTTCATAAGACTGGAATGAAAACACTAATTGCAGCAAATGTAAAAAATTCTTTTAAAAAGACTAGCACTGGTCTAACAATGTGGTTTCTTCTTGCCACTTCAACTGCTCCTCCACTCTTCTCCATATTCCTTCTTAGGTTTACTAAAAAATGAAGGAAACATAGTAAATGGAGAGAAAATAAGAATGGTTCACTGGCAGATGCCCCTACAGACCACTGTACACAACCTCCTGTCATCTTTCAGTCATGGTCAAGAGCATTTCTCCTGAAATTAGAAGGAATGGTGGTTAATTTACAGAACCATCCTTCAGCAAAGCTATTAAGAAAAACTGAGGACACTAAAGCATTTCAAATTGTCTACTGAAATAACAAGTACTGTTTAGTCTGTTTGGGGGATAGCTCAGATGTTACACAGACTGCTGGGTTTCTCTTCTGAGATACCCTGGGATTGCTGTTATCAGAGAAAAGAAGTTTGTGGCCGTACTACAGCTTGTGGTTCATCCAGTCTGATATCCAGAAGCAGTCTTTCAGGGAAAAATAAAGAAAAAAAGAGCTGATATTTTGTTTCTACCCTGAATCTGAAGAAGGCACTCTGCTCCAGTGCAGGAGGTGATGCTGAGGAGATCAGAGGAGGGCAGGCTCACTCCCAGTGAAACCACTGCTGTTTGTGCATGTGGTAGGACACCGTGATCCTCATGAGTCAACAGCAGCTGCCAGAATGACAGATCAGCCTGAGTTTTTTGGTCTGTCTCTTCAGTTTCTTTCTAAGTGCAAAAGTCCTCAGTGACAATAACGTTTCTAAAAGTGGAAGTTTCCATTTGCAAATTCTGGGTAGCTAAATAACAGCAAGTGACAACATTGCTTCACTGGTGCTGTTCAGAAATGGAGTCTGTTTGGGGAGAGGGTTATTGGATGCAGTTTCCTGTGAACAAAGAATGTTTTCAAACACAAAACCAATTTCTTAAAACCTTAATTTTTATTTATTTATTTATTTATTTATTTATTTATTTATTTGCTGCATCTTCATACTCTTAACCAAAATACTAATTAGCACTGAGAGCTCTACATCGACACTTTGCTGTGTTCTGGGATATGATGATTTGTCCCACAAGTGCTAGTTATTTTAATTTCTGCAGCATCTCTCCTTCAGCTATTGCTCTGTCAGTCAAAGTCTAGGTAATATCCGAAGCAAAACAGATCTTCATCGAGATTATATATTTAAAAAAACGGCTGCAAGCAGAAACAAGTGAAGTAACAGTCATGACAGGTACATTTAGCATATTTCTATGCTTTATTAAAATACTATGTAGCAAACTATTTGTATGCATAACTGCTTTTTATGTACAACTATATTGCAAGTATAACTGCTTTTATTAAAAGCCTCTTTTCCATTTTGCACTGCTCTCCAGATGATGTCAAAACTGTAACTTTGTAAAACACAAAATCACATCTTAAAGTTTCTTTCTTTTCTTGCTGCCTATCATTTTGAATTCTATTCCAATTCAACACATGGGAAAATAGTGGCACATCACACAGCATGAGTCATTAATTGCATTTGCACAGTAGTGTTCTGTATTTGGGATGATAGTCTCCTTACAATACAGGCATATATAATTCCTGTTAATAACGTTAATTTGCAAGGAAGCTCTGTCTCTCTAAGAAGGGAATATGGTGCCCCTGGAGCTTTTCCACTATCCTCAATAGTTACAGTTTCATGTTAGGCACTTTCTAGTGCATACTTAAAACCTAATCCAAAAAGAACCACATACATTTCTCCTTCTTTTGACTTGAAGTTAAAAACTAACAAAGCAATCTTTAAAGGGGGAAAAAATTAAGCATTTTCTGTATAGTGATGCAGCACTTCACAACAGCTAGTGTATTTTCCCACTGATCTCTCATTGCTTTTGCTTTGGGTCTGTGTACTGAACTACCCCTGCGTACCAACCTTGCAATGCTCATAATTAAACAGCAATTAAAAAAAAAACGTAGAACTTGTTATCCCTAGATCTAAAAATGTTACCAAAAAAGTGCTGGAGCAAGCTCGTGTAGTGGGTTAAATGTTAGGTGAAGAAGGCTGCTTACCTTTGGGTAGTTCTCTCTCTGGTTTTATCTATCTATTCTGGTTCGGTCTTCATGGACAGGATGACAGAGCACTGGAACAGGCTGCCCAGAGAGGTATGGAGTTATTCAGGACCTGACTGGATGCCTACCTCTGTGACCTACTGTAGGGAACCTGCTTTAGCAGGGGGGTTGGACTCAATGATTTCTTGAGGCCCCTTCCAACCCCTGCAATTCTGTGATTGTGCTGCTTACTAGAAAAAGGACAAATACTGACCAGTGCTATAAAAGCCAGGAAACAATTGCTTACACTAGCATTGATGTTGCTATAGGGCTTGCCAGCACACCATTGGAGTGATTCAAAATAGCGACAGGGAGAAGACTAAGAATGAAATCCCATGGAAAACTGCAGCACCCAGGCACTACTTTAAGGTATCACCTGGTCCTCTTTAGCAGCATTTGTGCATTCTTCACTTCTGATATCTTTCACCTCACATAGAGAAGTCTAGCAATCCCCAATGATAATTTCCAGCCTCCTATTAACGATAGACTATCCCTTTCATATATTTTACTGATAAAAGAATTGTTTTTCTTTTCTTCTTAAATGCCTTCCCAGTCTTTCAGATTCCTTTGTAAGATTATGCCTTGAAATTATGTCTTTTTTTTTTTTTTTAAAGAAAACTAGGTGTTTTCTCTAGTACTAGGTGGAAGAAAGCAACCAAATTGTGGAAAAAAAAAAAAATCATCAAGGGGAAAAAAATACAAATATTTCAGACCTGTAAAGAACATTCATCACCTCACTGAAGTCTTTCTCTGCACTGTTGTTGTGGTCTAACCCAGGAGGTAAATGAGCACCACACAGTCATTCACTTAGTCCCCTCCCAGTAGAATGAAGGAGAGAATGAGAAACAAAATAGAATTCACGGGTTGAGATAAAAGAAAGGTTGTAAAGGAAAATAGAAGGAAAAAAAAAAAAAAACCAACCCAAAACAAAACAGAAACAAAAAGGCACTGTCTCAGCTGCAATCAGGATAATGACAAGGAAGTTCAGAGAATTCTGGGATGTTCATCCTAAATCATGATATATGGAGTTATATTAAGTATACCTTGTATAGCAAAAGAAAAGAAATACATTGATATATGTCAATATCTGAAATAATTCAAGAGAAACAATGAACCACAGTTAGATGAATACATTACACAATATTATCTGTTTGACTGTCTCACTAAAGCAATTAAGTCCACCTTTAAACTCAACAATAAAATGATCTACTGATTTGTTCTGTATTACAAGTTATCCACAATGCTTCTTTATGCTTCATAGAGAATGGCAATCCTACAGTTTTTGTCTTACCCTTCATTTTTCTTGCTGAGTTCATAGAAGAAAGGAAATTGTCAGTAATTATTTCATCTGTTCTGGCAGATATATCTGATCTCATGACTTCTAGCTTTGCTTAGAAATCTTTCTCAGTCAGGCTTGGAAGTTTGGCAATCAGATTCATGGGTGAAACAAAGCCAAAGGAAATTCTAAAGAAGCGCTATAGCAACAAGGGATAGCTTCAAGCTTAAAGAGGGGAGATTTAAGTTGGAATAAAAGAAAAAGCATTTTACAGTGGGGATGCTGAGGCACTGGAGCAGGCTGCCCAGAGGTGTGGTTGATGTCCCATCCCTGGAGACGTTCAAGGCTACACTGGATGGGGTTCTGAGCACCTGGCTGTGCTGTGGATGTTCCTGTTCATTGCAGGGGAATTGTACTGGTTGATCTTTAAGAGTCCCTTCCAACTCTAAGGATTCTATGATTCTATGATTCTAACTGCAAGCCCATTTTGACACCTCTGCATTTGCTTACTGCTTCAGACACTGCGTGGGAGACAGCTGACAGTAGTACCAGCTCTGTGGACTGAAGTCAGTTTCCTATTCTACAAAGAGATACCACTGTTTCACATTCTGACCCAGTGCTTAAACTATTGTTAGCTACAGGGAGCCACTATTAACAGCTTTCACACACGGAAGAACTTTTTTTGAAGACTTTCCCAGCTTTGCTACAGTAGGTTCAAAATAGTTATTTCTAACATTTCTACATTTCTCTTATGAAGAGAAGAGACAGAAGAACATTTATGAAAGTGCATGACCTTGCTGAGCTGCTTCTGAGCGCACTGGGAGAAGAGAGAAAGTTATGGTGGTTTCTGATGTGGGCTGATATTCTAAGTGGATAGAAGAAAGAGACAACTGATGCCGTAACTCCAAAAATAGTTTGGGTGAAGATGCAGTTACAGAAAACAAACAATAAGAAAACTTTTGAAGATTTTCCAATTAATAAAGCTGCTCAGATTAATGTACCTTATTGAAGAGTTAGTCCATTTATTCTCTTGACACAAATACATATTTAAATCCAACATCCATTTTTGAAAAAAAAAAAAAAAAAGTTTTGTTTATTCATTTTCTAGAAGAGAGACTTGGAAATATATGCAGTGCTCCTAGTTGAAAAGCTGTCTTAGCCTGGATTTTTTTTTTTTCTGTGCCCCTACATTTTCTAGCAGAATATTATTCAGTTTGATTTTTCTAACCAATCCCATTGGCATAGGCATACTTGTGTGCTTTTAATAGCTGTGAAACGAACAGATACATTTTAGGGATCAAAAAAGGCAAAACTCAGAAGTCAGGACAGAAAAAACAATTAAATGTTCAGATCTCTTGAGTGTACAAAACAATGTGAAAAAACGTAATTGGAAATATTCTTTGAGGCCTTTGGGGTTTCAAATAAAATTAGCTGACTTATGTTTCAATTGAAAATGGAGAACAAATTAAACCTTGCCCTCCTTTATTTTATATTAAGTATTTTCCATCTTAGTTAAAAAGAGCTTCTTGGCATTTGAAAGTTTGATAACATCTGTTTTGGTGGAATAGTGTTAATGCAGTTTCTTGTACTTCTTTACAGTGTAGAATTATTACGAGTTTTTGAAATCGGGATGAAATAAAGGCAAAAATATTCTTATTATTGTTAGTTAAAACATAGGAATAAATTCTACCATGTGGTGGAATCTGTTGTCAAAATAAAAAGCAGAAGAGTAGTTACCACATCAGGATCTACAATCCATGATGTAGAATAGTATATTCCTTCAAATATTTTCTGAACGTGAAAAGAAACATGCTCAAGCAACTACTTCATCAGTAATTCTTCAGGATAATTTAAAGAAAAAAACTTCCTTAAATTGTTAATTATCTCTATTACCTATCAATATCTCTATTACCCACGTGAATTTGAGAAAGACCTACTTGTCAAAGCCATTACAGCGTATTATGCCCACAAAAATAACATCTAATTAAAAAGATGCCTTGTTGAACTGTGGTTCTAGGTTTATTTCACAGGCAGAAGCATATTTAAAGCCTCTTATGATTGAACGTGACTGAACTGCCTATAAGAGATGTCAACTCTTTTTATTTCATCTTTTCCAGTGTTTTATTAATGGATTTAGTCTTCAGGCCTAGGCATTTTTGTTACTTGCTTTTGTGCAGAAAAGGTGTTACATAAAACAATGTATTTATTTTTAATGGTGGTATTCCATTTCCATCAGCCAACATTCCCAGAATCTTCCAGTCCATTTAACGGTAATTTTCCTGCTGATCTGAAGGCTGAGTGCAACACAAGCAAGATTTTAATTCTAAGTAATCCTAAAACTGATCCCATGAGGTTCTTCTTAATAAATAAGAAAGGTTGCATAAGCAAACAATGTGAAATATAGAGGGCTATAAGGGGAGGTGCTGTAGGGGTGCTGCAAGAAAGAAGAGGATAGACTTTTTAGCAGTGTCTGTTGTGACAGGACAAGGGGAAATGGCTTCAAACTAAAAGAGGGAGATTTAGGCTGGATTTTTATTTTTATTTTTATTTTTTTAATATGGGAACAAATTGCCAAGAGATGTGGACACCATGTCCCTGGAGGTATTCAAGATGAGGTTCTGAGCACCCTGATCTAGCTGTAGATGTCCCTGTTCATTGGAGAGGAGTTAGACCAGATGACATTTAAAGGTCTACTTCAACTCAAGCAATTCTGATTCTATGACAGGAGGAATAATTGTTATTTGTATGAAGAATATGAAAATGAAGAGATGAGTTTTAAAATACAAATGGGAAAAATATCTGAACAAGATTCTTCTAAATAAATACACCTTCTGGAAGTTCTGCATTTAGGATCAGGATAGGTTTTTTAGTTATCTTGAACTGTGAGACCAGACATACTGAGAGGGTTGACTTTAGTCTTATCTGAATGAATACCTGCTTCTAGGGACACTCTGTATGTATGTCCTACACAGCTCATCCAA
>JAOWBP010004700.1:56783967-56815425 GCA_028571105.1 Tragopan temminckii | reverse complement strand
CAGGAGGGATTGTGTTTCTGCCAAGTGCATGTCCACAGGATGACACAGGCTCTGGAGCAGTGCAGCAGGGCAGAGGGGCAGAATCACCTCCCTCGACCTGCTGGTCACACTTCTCTTGATGCAACCCAGGATATGGTTGGCCTTCTGGACTGCAAGCACACACTGCTGGCTCATGTTGAATCTTTCATCAGTCGACATTTCCAAACCCTTCTCCTCAGGGCTACTCTCGAGCCATTCTCCACCCAACCTGTATCTGTGCTTGGGATTGTCCTAACCCAAGTGCGGGGCCTTGCTGAACTTCATGAGATTAGCACGGGCCCCCCACTAAACCCTGTCTGCATCCTGTTGGATGGCATCCCTTACCCTATGCGTATCAATTGCACCACTCAGTTTGGTGTTGTCTGCAAACTTGCTGAGGGATCACTCAATCCCACTGTCCGTGTTGCCTGCAAAGATGTTAAATAGCACTGATCCCTACACCGACCCCTGAGGAACACCACTCACCACCGATCTCTACTTGGACACTGAGCCATTGACTGCAACTCTCTGAGTGTGACCATCCAGCCAATTCCTTATCCAGTCAGTTGTCCATCCATCAAATCCATTTTTTTTCTGTGTTTTTTCCTATTTGTAACATGTACCCCGTCCACTTTTCAAGATGACTGGGAAATGCCATTTTTCTGGCAAAGATCCTGAAAGGTGAGAACTAGCATCTGTGTTGGTGTGCACTTTTGAAGGACTCAGCAAGGATCTACTAGCAAAAAATATAATCTTTCCATTAATTGCAAATGCAGTCTGTTTATTTGAGTACTAGTACACAATAGTTTTCAGTCATTCAACAGAAAAGCAAATATGTATAAGCTTATTCTAGAGAAATTAATCTAGATTATTTTTAAGACCTATGAGGATTGACATGATCATCATGTCCAAAGAAACAGGAATAGAACTCAACAGTTCAGTTGGAAAGGACCTGCAAAGATCACAAAGTCTGACTACCTTACCTCTTCAGACCTAACCAGAAGTTAAAGCATAATATAGATAACATTGTCCAAATGAACACCGACAGGTATGGGGCATCAGCCACCTCCCTAGGAAGCCTGTTCCAGTGTTTCATCATCCTCATGCTAAAGAAATGTTACTAATGTCCAGCTTTGTTCTGTTATTGGTTTCCTGGGAGGATAAACTGGTGCCTCCCTCCCCATTTCTCCCACTTAGGAAGTTGCACAGAGCAATGAGCTTGCTTCTTGGCCTTCTCTTCTCTGAACTGGATAACCCAAGAGTCCTCAGCCTCTCTTCACTCAGCACTCTTCCCAGCCTTGTTACCAGCTTTGTTGCACTCCTCTGGACACTTCCAAGTACCTTAACATCCTTTTTCAGGTTGTGGAGCCCAGAAGTGCACTCAGTATTCAAAGTGAGGCCACACCAATGCTAGATGCAGTGAGAGAACCACCTCCTTTGGCTGATTATAGTGATGCTGTGTTTACTGCAGCCCTGTCTCACTCCAACTGTTGGAGGAGATGGTTTGATATATATACCTGGAGTGACATTAAGACACAAGTGGAGTCAAATATTGTCCTACCAGTTTATGGCAAATTCTAAGCAGTTAAGGATTTAAGGGAAGACGGGAAAGTTAGCAGCAGTAAAGAGAGGAATTCTAGTCACCACCATGGATCTAGCAGCGTCCCGTTCTTCCAGGGCTGCAGGTCGGTCAGCGATGTCTCACTGATCTGCATGGCTGCAGTTTGGTGGAGGAGTACCAGTTCTACGTCTGAACTCTTCAGGTTTTTATGCTCTTCACATGCTTTTGTGTTGTTTTGATTGTCAGCGGCAACAGCAAGTCATGCGATTGCCATGTGGCAGGCTGTCAGACTTGCGTACTGACTCCATGGCAGTCATCCCCATCCAAATGCCCCCAACAGGTCAGCATGCCCTGCCCTGAGAACTTGGTAGACAATAGCCAAAAACCAGTTCTTTCTGACCGCACAACCAATAAAGACATTGAACAGGACCTAGAACTGAAGTTAAAGCACGGTGCTTAAGAAGTTGCATATATTTGAACCAGATTTGTGTTCTCAGAAGAAAATGGCCAGCACGTAACACTGGATGGCAAAAAAACAACCAAGAGTCTTGTCTGCAACTCCAATGAGATTTATGATCCATGATCCTAGTCTGGGCATTTTTGCAATACTGAAAAAGCAAACACAAGCTAATGAAAAACAATTATGAGTCATTCCTTTACCTCAGAGGTGATTAATGTGACACAGTCACGTTAAATTCTCTGAAGAGACATCAGCAGCACTTTTCACTGATGTGTTTTGTAGGCATAGATTTGATACAATTCCACAAGAGATTTTAATTTCCTGCTAACAGCTATAGTTCATGATCATAACTGAGATAAACATAAATTCTAGCTGCTGAGCTTGCAGGACTGATACGTTTTTTATCAGCAAATGATAAGGATACAGAACATCTTCAGTTTTATGATACGAATAATTCCATATTATGAAAAACGTGAAGAACTGAATTGAAATATTCTCATGGAATATGCTATGAAGGATCTGATAGCAAGATATTAAGCTAACAGGTTGCCTCTGCACATATTCCAAGCAGTCTCTGTATATTCCAAATTTAGAACCTGAAAATGTTTACTTGGTGCTTTTAGTGAAACAAAGAGTGGCACTCAGAAATCTGAATGGTGTAATTGTCTGGAGTGAATTTGTGACACACTGTTTGTCTGATTGAGGTGTTAAGTCTTTTGATGTCTGGTATCCTGCAATATGAATCTATTTAGGTGTTCATGTACCTCATTTTCTTGTAGATAGTGCAAATCAACCTAATCACTGCCAGGACAGTTATTTGAGAAATTCGAATAAGTTTAAGGACAATTGTTGAAGAATTCCTAAATTCTGATGCTTCTGACATATAAACCTTCTAACACCTCACCTAAACAATACTCAATTTTGGCTGCATATTCCCTACAAGGGAGCTTTAACTTTTTCAGAAAAACGTACCTTTTAATTTTGGTGTTTCCATGCTTGTTTGTTGCATCCACGTTTGTTTGCCTTAGGAGGCAATGAAAATCCTTGCTCTGCTGAAGTGTTTGCCGCAGACATCTCTAGGTGAGTACCCTTTTGTATCCAGTGACTGATGGATTTCAGTATCTTCCCCTGCATGTTGTGTCTGAGTTATGCTCCTTGCAGGATGAGTACTCCTTCAATTATTATGCAAAATGCTCTGCATGCTATTGCACCTTGTATAGTATATACTATTGAAGTGAAAGAGGTGCTTCACACTCTTCAGGATCATGACAATCTCAGTAATGTAGATGACAACAAAGGATGAGTTGAAAAATGTAGAGGTTCTTTGTAAAGCTGCCAAATAAAACTGTAAAGCATTAATAGCACACTTGAATAGTACATTTCAACACCATGTTTTTAAGCAATACTGAACCCTGGTGTGGCTGAGTGTATATTTACCTACTTACTGGTGTAGCTGTGCAAGGGACAAAGTTATATTTTGTGCCTCAGTAGTTTCACTTGATGCATATCATTTTAGTTGCCAATCTAAAAAGTCAAAACTGTGTTTCCACATCTCCAGCTTCTAAAGAGAAGCACGTCTTTGCTTCCACAAAGGGGTACTTTGCTGTCATTTCCAGCTAGCTACCTAGTCCCTAGTACTTCAGTCCTAAAAACAGTCAGTTCAGACTTATGATTCCAGTTTTGTGTGTGGTAGGTTAACTCAGCTCTCGTATTGCCTTCCTGAGCATTAGCAAATCATTGGTTAATGTAACCTCATTAGAATGTCAGCTGAGCCCAGAGATTATTCTCATTGTTCCTCCCTCCAAAAACTAAGAGTTGGTTTTGTGGGTACAATGGATGGAAGTATTTTGCAAGAGCTACCTCAAACCTTGTCTTTACCTGTAATCACAATGTCAAAGACTGGTCATACCAATCTCATTTGTGATGCATTGAGCATATATTCCCCCTAAAGTCACATTGTACAGACCTGCTACTCAAAGCTTAAAACATATATTTTCCTCAGGACACTGAATATCACTCAGACAGAGCCTGTCTCCCTCCATTTCAGCAGTATCAGAGCTAGGTGAACTCTTGGCTGAGGGCATCCAAGCACACGGATGCATCCTGGTACTTAGTTTTTCTTCACAGAGATGCACCTGTATTGAATTAACTGCTGGCAATTTACGGTCAGATTATTCCTAAGAGAATATCAGAAAAGCTCAGTGATCTCAGTGTTTACCTGACACTTAATGAACTGCTTTTTTGGACACAGCCATTTTGGCATTTGGAAATAGATGACTCATTTAATGACAAACTTTTGAGAGCACTTCAGTAGCTTGTTCCCCACTTGGCCAGCTTTGACTTTATCATTTTTTCCCTCTCAGCCTATTTCACTCCTTATAGTCCATCTTCCTTTTTTTTTTTTTTCATCCTCACCCTACGGATACCAGTTTCAGTACCCACTGTATAGGTACCTGTAACAGGAAGGCTTCAAAGAATGGATAATATGTGCCCCATTCTGTGCAGTGAGCTGTTTCTCCATCTGTGATACCTGCTAGGTCTTCATTCCCACAGAGAGCTGCTGACACTTCATTTCTCTCACTCAAGGCATATCATTTAGTACATTTTGTATGCCAGCCCTGATTTTATTGTGTTGTGACCTTGTCTTGTTCTCATGTTACTCATTTACATAGTTCTCATTTTCTATCAGAATTATTTTTTGGGAAAGCATACTGTGATAGGTTTCTGGGTATAAAAATTCTAGGCAGTCCTGCTCCATTTTTTCTCAGTTATCCACTTCTATATTGTAAATAATCACCAACATGCTAATCATGATGCAGTGATTTTTTTTAGGTCTTTATTAATCTCAGCTCTTGGACAGGGAGTTCTTGCCTTGTCTGGAGAGTTGCATGGAAGATGAGAAGCATGTGATCTTTTGTTTGAAAACTAATTCTCCAATCTGCTGTATTCAGCTATCTAGCTGGCATAAAAGGAATTTTTGCAGCATTAGTATTTGCACAACTTTTATTTGTAACCTTTAATCTGATTTCTAGAAAGGTTGTTCTTGTTTTGCAAGATTGCAGCTATCAGATGTTAGACCACCATCATTCCTGTAGTAGCTCTATGTTACAATGAAGGCCTATAGAGAAAGATGCCTTTAAATATGGTGCCTACTAAAGATATCTCATAATTCAATTTCTCCCAGAGAGACATTTTCAAATTATGGAAGTTATAAACTACAGGAAGTTTCTCATAAAAGAGACACCAAAGACTGCTTGAACTAAGGTTAAGCCACATCAAATTTCAGTCCCAAAGATTTTTTGCAACTCCTTGCTGAAGTTTAAACCAAAATCAGATGGTGAAGTTGAATTCAACTATTGCACACTTACTCAAAGCTCACAAATATGCAGAAATTGGCCCTGTTACTGAAGTTTGAAGATAAGCAAGAAGACTCCATCTGGGGGAATGTCCAAGAGGGATAACTTTTATACATAAAGAGGGCTTGAAAGTGCTTTGGGGCAGATCTCAACTTCTGTTGCTCAAGAACAGATATTTTTTTCAGCTGCTCAATTTTTTACTTATTTTCTATGTAACAGCAATTCATAACACTAATCCTCAGGGTCTGTTGCTGATCTGGAGTTGGGAGTAGGGTTAGAGATTGGAGGACAGAGAACTTTAATTTGAGAGGATCTCACCATCACTAAGGTGCTATCAAATTATTTATTAACTGTTGTGTGTATAAAGTGGAGGTAGATAAAAAAATGTTAGTGTTGCAGGAATCTGGCAATCTCCAAAATGTTGACAGAAAGCTAATACATGGAGCAGAGAATTAAACTGTTACAGGATTTTACTTACTCTTTTAAGATGAATTGTAAAGGCATTATATCAGTTTAAATAGAGGTAATACTCACATTCCCCCTTGCATCAAGAAAGTCAAATGGTCAGCAGAGGAAAGAAGCAGATGAAAAATTATTTCCTACTTTGAATCCACCAAGCTTCATCTGTGGGCATTAACACAGTAAAAACCTCTAAAGTTAGTATGTGACAGTGATGTCTAGCAGTATAAGCAAAAAAAGAACATGAGGAACTGTTCCCTGACAGTAATAAAATCCACGAGCAAGGCAGTATTTGTTCTTTGATCCATAAAAGCCAGATTATGCAAACTACAGCTTCAGTGTCTGCCTCATTAGATAAAATGGAGACTAAAGTGGAAGGGAAACAAAGTGTTTGTTACTTTGGTGCATTTTTTTTTTTTTTTTTCATGCAGATATTCCTTTCAAGGGAAATTGACTGAGCAGGTTGGCTTCTGAAGATTGGGCTTGATGTCTAGGAGAGTAGAAGGAAATAGTTCAGCTGGAAGGGATCCACAAATGTCACTGAGTTCAGCTGTCTGACCATTTCAGGGCTAACCAAAAGTTTAGGTATGTTTTTTAGGACATTATTCAAATTTTTCTTTGACAGGAGCGGGGCATCAACCACCTCTCTAGGAAGCCTCCTCCCGTGCTTGACTGCTCTCATGGGAAAGAAACTGCTCCTAATCTCCAGTCTGGGAGAGGAGTAACTCCGGAGACTTCTGTTTCAATCATTCCTCTTCTTGAATACCTGCTAGTGGTATTTAAAAAAAAAAAAATTAATAAAACCTGAAAATTTATATTGTTACAATATAAATCCTAGGACTATGGCACTTAAATTCAGTTGTGGTTCAGATTTGTTCCAATGAGCTTGGAAGAATCTATTTTTCTAGCAGAGATTATGCAATTTGTATCCATTCTTATTAGGGGATCTGGGTTGGCGTCACCTAGGATGTTTTAAAGAAAGGACACTAAAAGGAAAGTTCCATGACAAATCAAATGGAAATGTGGTAACTCAGTCAGGTCAGTGCAATTATATTTAGAGACAGGGTGGGCCATGAAGATGTGGTTTGTGAACTACACATAATAAAACCTTTTGTGAAACCATCTCCTGTGCTGCACTGATGGAGGGTCTGTTCAATCTTGGCAGGCTGGGAGATCTTTTCATTGAAACCAAAATACTCTTTTGTCTAAAACAGTGGTTTGTGATCACCTTTTTGGGTAGCAATTGGTGACAAATAGTTCACCATTTAGATCTTTACAAAAATTACTTATCTTCTTCTCCCTCCCACTACTGGCTTCGATGTCTAAGAGACGTATCTCTTAAGCACCTGACAGATCTTTTAAAAGGATTTTAAAATTATTTCAATTTTCTTTTCTTAAAAAGCTCATTCGTAGAGGGTTTAGGGTGGAACAGTTTTTCTTTGCACTTGATGTTATTTTTTTCCTCTATGTAAGGGACTTTCTTAAATTCTATGGATAGTATTGCATGTACAGCAAGAGAGCATAGTAGTCCTGGTTCTGAAAGGGGCCTATGGGTGCTATTACCTTGTGAGCAGTGCTGAATTAATGCTGTTTGGCACTGAGATTGCCTTCTCACTTGTCAGATTTCCCAAAGGAAAGAGGCAGAAGTAAGGACTCTGACTACTAAATCTCATCTGGGTGCCATTCATCAGGACAATACTGTACTAGGAGCTCACTCTTAAGGTGAGTCCTATATCCATTAACCTCTAGAACTAGCACCGTCACCATTTTTGTCCAGATCCTACACAAAAACAAACTAAGGTATATGTTGGCCATCTGTAGAAGTATATCTGCAGTTGTGCTTCAAGAAAAAAGCTTGAGATTTCAGATTTACACTGGCTGTGCTTCTATTTCTGCCCCTTAGATGACCCATGCTATATAATGACTGTATATCTGAAGCCTAAAAGTCCAGCAGCAGTGGTCAAAGACCCCACCAGAAGTTTGTTTTCTGCCTCCTCTGATTTGCCAGTACAAACTCCTCTACAGAGGGAAACTGAAACTGAAAGGTTCCACTGCAAACAGGGAAACCTGTTTTAATTGCCTGGCTTTTTTAAAATAAATCATTGTAACGTAAGACACTGAATGTAAGGAAAAGTCTTTTACAGTGGGGGTGGTGAGGCACTGGAACAGGTTGCCCTGTTCAGTGATGTGGTTGATGCCCCATCCCTGGAGACATTCAAGGCCAGGCTGGATAAGACCCTGGGCAGTCTGATCTAGCTGTGATGTCCCTGTGCATTGCAGGGGAGGTGGACTAGATGGTCCTCAAAGGTCCTTTCCAGCTCTAAGGAGTCTATAATTGTATGATTGTAGGATTCTAAGACTGCTATGTTCAGCAGATAGGATGTTTTGGAAATGAAGGTTCCGTGCTGTGATGTCTACTTAGTCCCTGTACATCTAACCAGCAATCTTAATACAGTGCTTGTTTGTCTTTAATGGGAGAAACAACAGCTCAGTTTATTCTCACTCATATCTCAGTGTTAGCTGTATCTAAACCCCAGGCTGTTACAAGGACAGAAGCTAAGTTAGGAATGCAGATGAAGAAGTGCATGAGTTCTTCTTAAATGCATTTTATCGTCAATCTATTTAAAAACAAAGCAAAACAAAACACACACACACATACACACAAAAAAAAACCCACCACCAACAACAAAAACCAATCAATCAATCAAAGAAACCCACCACTTTTCCTGGAAATATGCTGATATGCATTGTCATTAATATTGCATCTCTTAGCACTGAACGGCAACACGGAGGAGGCTCATCTGTCATCTCCTTCACACATTGCAGTGAAAAGATGATGTACAGTTGCCTTGGCCATCAAGAGGAAGAAATGTTTTTCATGCTGTGCAACTCATGGGCAGCTGACAAAGTTAAAAACATGGTTTCATGTCTGCTAGTTAGATTACAGACTCAATAATCAGTTATTAGCTTTTGATCCAGAGCTTTAGGGGAACTTTCATGAGAAACTGCAGTGAATGTCTTTTGGATTTGTTACGCAGATTGGCAGTTTAAACGAGACACTACTCTTTCACTTTTGGTAACAGGCACATCAGGAGCAACAATCTAGGGAAGGAATTAATATATCTGTGTCTATATTTACTTTGTTGCTACGTTTGCATCCTGTTCTATGAGCATTGTTTTGACTTAGACTGAGCGTTTTTCAGTACAATGTGAAGATCTGGAAGTTGACACGTACTCAGATTCTTTGCTGGAATCAGATTACCCAGGTTATTTCAGAATATCCAGAAATTAGACGCACTCCATTTGTTTCTTTTCTGAACAGATGGTGGAGTAGAATTTGAATCAGTGAAGTGATAGTGGGAGAGAAGATACAGTGGGGAAAAAAGAAAAGGGAACTGAAGTGAAACTTTTCACACTTTCCAGCTTTTTGCTGATTCCCAGCTTTTGTTTTTATAGGAAGATCCGGCTTTCAGATTTGCCTCCATTACTTGGGTAACTATAAAATCAGATGGATAAAATCTGGAATACTTTGCATTTTTACTAGGTGCTTAATGGGTACTCATAAAGCATTAGACTTTCACCTCTCTGACTTGAGTTCAGATCTATTTTAATGGGCTGATTGTTTCCTGTTCTACCTTCTCTGAAGTGACGGTGCTAAAATCAGGATTAATTTTCCCACTCTCTAAAAGGAAATAACTGCATGAATTTAGCACAGTGCCTGAAGAAGGCACATCAAAGCCACCATCACTGGCAAAACCCATGTCCTGGGTGAGAATTCAGTATATTTTCATATCATCCCTTTAAATGGTTTCTGTGGAGGTGTTTTTGATTTATGGCTCTGTATTGTCCGCTGTTGTGGGATCACAGACCTGCCTATCCCAGAAAAAGCACCGGCACAAAGCAGTCCTGGACACAGAGAACTTTATTCCTGCTCACAGGAGAAAAGGCAGAACCGAACCCTATAGTCTTCTTTGCTGGGCTTAATTTCCTTCTAACAGCAGCTCTTGTTCTTAATGCAGGGTGTCCCAAAAGGACAGAGGAACATGAGTTAGTGCACCTTGAGCTGTTCTGAGCCTGCTGTTCTCTCACTGACATCAGTGAAAAGCCAGAAATGCATTGCTGCAGATTGGATGGATGAAAGATTTCCCCAACCCCCAGGCCGTAAACCATTAAATGTTTATTTTTGTTGGCTTTTATTATTTCTGCTATATTGAATTGCTCCTCTTAATGTACCATGCACAGAGGATGTGGAAGGCTGAGCAGGGGCACGTGTTCCCAGGTTCAGGAGGTTATGAGCTCAGTCATGCTGCTTTTCTGTGAGCTCACTTTAAATATGTCACAAGTGGGCTCAGTAGGTTGGGTTGTGCCAGCCCTTAGCTACTTGCTTACTGTTTTCTTCATTTTCTGTTTTCACATCTCACTGTGCTCTCTTAGCTACTAAGTGCCGAACTACAATACCCAAATTCCCATTCAATATCACCTTATTCCTCCCAAGGTCTCATAGAAGCCAACTGGGTTGCTCATAGCATAAGCATTTGATACAAGGTTATCTGAATTTCCTACTCTGGGAGCTTTTCTCTTTCTCCACTTCTCTTTCTTTCCATCTGTGCTTTAAAACTGTGCTTCTGGGTCACATAAATGGTGGTGGGGCCGTTAATTAGACTTTGGCAAATTGCTGTGTGGGGTAAGCAGTCTAAACATGGCTAAAAAAGAAGACAATAAGCTCCCAGGGACAAATTCAGAAAACCACTTACAGCAAATGCCTGAGCAGAGAGATTTGAGTAGCCCAGCAAATTTCAGTGGGTTTATTGATGTGGTTAAAATCACACCTGTGGTAAAATACCTGGCTGCACAGGAGTCTAGTCAGGGGACTGTCAGAGCTTTGCCTGGCTTCTGGCAGCCCCAGGGGCTGGCCTGCAGCTCCAACCTGGTGCAATTGCCAGCTGTTGTGAAGCAAGATTTCACATCAGAAAGTGCAGATCCAGGGGTTTTCAGAGCCAGCTTAAAAAACAAGGAAATGTGAGAGCATAGTTTTTGCACGTCTCTCTTCTGATGGATGAGCAACACGGTGAGGGCTCTCTAGCTCTGTGACCTGTGATGTGCTGGCAGGTGCAGCCTCAGGGCTAGAGATCTGAGTCAGCTCTGCTTGCCCCTTGCCACTCTTCCTGGCAATCTGCTGGCAGTGATGCAAAGCTGGGTTAGAACAGTAAACTGCAGCAGTCCGTATGGCAGCAATTGGGAAACATGGCTGTGGTCAGTTTTATGTTGGTGCCATCTGGTACACAAAAAGGCATAAAAAGGGAGGAAAAAATGCATTTGGAAAAATATGTAACAGCAGGAGAAAAATGTGATGACACACATGCAAAAAAAAAAAAAAACAACATAAAAAGAAAGGTCTCAACTGAAGGTGCAAAGATTGCATTACTCAGCTTAACCCATTGTATTACACACACGTGGTATGCCACCTTGCAGATCCCTTAGATAGCTTTCCAACTTATTTTTAAGAACTTCTAATAATACTTCACCAATTATAAAGCTTTTTGCCCTTATAGTGAAGAAACTTTCATACCATTTTATCCAAACACTTCAGCATACCACTGTCACCTAAAATACCCACCGTGCATCAAGCTGTAGGTGTTTGTGGGATCCTGTAAATGTCTCTGCAAATGTAATCTCCAGCAGCTCTTTGCTGATTCTCTGATTTATTTAACAGGCACCCCTGCTGCTTTCTCTCGTCTCCGGTCCCCGAATTCCACACTCACCTTCAAAAGGTCACCCCTCAGCTTTCTGCTGAACGAGGCGGAGGACAAAATTGGAAGCATTTCGTAAGAGGTAAAATTGCATCTTTACCTCCTGTGGGTTTCGTTTTCACTTAAAAAGCCCAAAGACACTGAAATCACTGGGGATCTGAGGGTAAGCCCTTCAGGAGTGGTCCTGGCTGGCCATTTGGAGACCCATGGCACGGCCCCTCTGCTGAGCAAAGCCACTGTCTTTAGGTTCCCATCCTCTCCGTCTTTCAGAGTGGTAAAGCTTTTCCAAGGAAACTGATGTGAGAACCCTGGTTCAGAGGCGTTTCCTCAAAATGCCTCAATATCTAAGGCAGGGAGCCAGTCCCACTTGATATTTTTTAAATCAATATTTCATTAAGCAATGCTTTTATGGCATTTCAGTATTCATCTATAATAACTAATATAAGCCTTTTATCTGTGCGTATCAAAGCACTTTGTGAAAGTCAAAAGCATAAAAACTCTGTATTAAAGACGAAGAAAAATGAGGCATGTTGAGGGATTATGTGCTTTGCCCAATTGCCCAGCCAATTAACGGATTAATTCTTAATCCAGTTCCATATCCACTGGGCAACGCTGCCAGATTTTATCTCCTAAACGTAAAATATTCTACATCTGAAAATATCAAGTTAATGACATAGTCATCTTGCAATTGAATTAATACCCTGTTTTTAATTGACTTAAATAAATGTGTTTGATGAGGCTGTTTTTTGAAAACATGTATTTCACTGCATCAAAAGGTTTTCAGTTCACGATATATTTAACACTCAGTTGTTTGGCAATGTTTTTAATTTCCTTTCTTTTAATGCCTCTCCTCGTCTGAAAACACAACTGGGAGAGAAGTCTGTGTCACACAGAGGAATTATTTCTAAGTTATTTTATCACTAATACTTCTTTGAAGAATACAAGTGGAAAGCAGTGTGTATACAAACCTAATGTTGTCTAGCTTTTCTGTATTTTTATAAGGGCTTAGCAGCTTTCTATTTCATAGCAGGAAAGCAACCAAAGCAGAGAGACTTCACCGACACAAACACATTTTGTGAGATAATTATTCGACTAACATTACAGGGCTGAAAAACACTGAGACTCTGCAGCATCTGAAGACTGAATTCATTACGTCTTAAACAAGACAAGATTTTCCTTTGGGAATTTTATGTCTGTCTCTCTCTTTTTTTTTTTTTCTCCTGTATATGCATATATTTATACATATATATATATATATAGTTTACCTGTTCAGAAATGAGGCAAGGAGAATAGATTAGCTCTGCTGAAGTTCATACTTTTGACACTTCATTTTTTTTCTTCTAAAGACAAAAAAAAAAAAAAAAAAGTCTCTTGCTATTCCAAACATAACCTACTTCTCTTTATGTAGGCAGGCACACGCTTCTCCCCTCAGCTGAGACACGAGACCCTATTCTTAGCTCCACTTTCATTTACGTTGTGCCTTAAGGCAAGATGAGCAGGATATAACAGCTCTGTACTTATGACTGTTTTAATCTATGCAAAATTAGAGCTATCTGTTACATGATGGGCCATTCTGAGGATATGTGAAAGGATGTTAGAAACCTATTACAGAAACCCTATCTAAGGATATATAACCATGGCAAGCTAGAAAGGAACATTAAAATTGTTTGGAAATATTTAGAAACAGTCACACAAAAGGGTATTATAACCAGTCTGCTCGTTTGTTTGGTATCAGCCACGAATCAGGAGAGCTGTGCAACAGAAGGGTCAGTTCTCCAGATAATGCAGTTTGCACTGACTTGCACAAATCAACAAATGAGCCCTCGCATCATTCATCGTGCAATTTCTCCAGCGCTGCTTCAGTGCTACCTTTACCCAGCCTCAGTTCTGCACCTTACCTCTCCCTCCTGTCTCTGTGTGAGGATGAACAGAGAGCAGAACGAGGGCTCTCCTGGGGATATGACCTTCATTATACTAAAAAAAAAAAAAAAAAAAAAAAAAAAGGAAAGTAAATTGAAAAACATCACAGAGAATCTGACTCTTTGTAAAGCAGTCCAGATCCTCGGTGAAAAATCGGTCCATGAAGAGTTTTATTTCAAATGCCCTTGAGGAGCCCACAATGCGCTGAGGAAAAGGAATGCTTTTGTTAACAGTCCTCTCCACATCTCTAAAACTAGGTGTCAGCAGCAGTGACCACGGCTTTGTTGTTCATTCTGCAACACTTGGAACAGTGACTTGTTTTGTAGGAGCTCAGCTGGTTACCGGTAATTCTGGGCGAGTAAGTGACCTTGGAAGATGGCAGACCACCTCTTGGCTGCTCTGATCGTATGGGCTGGGGGACACATTACAATGCTGGCAACTCTGTGGAACAGTAGTTTTTGTAAGTGCAAAAACCTGTGGGAGTTACTGGGTGCTTTTCCACTGCACAGGGTGCAGGAGCAGCCCTCCATGAGGTCTGTGTGGGGCACAGCACCCCATAGAGCAGGGGGAGCATCTTCTCAGGTTGAGCATGGCTCATTTCACTGTCTGCCTCCTTTCTCTTTGCTGTCAAGGTGTGCAGTCAGAGCAGGGCAAAGCAGCAGCAAGAAGATGATTTACTTCTCTTCTGCTCTCCCACCTTTCCATCAGGATGTTGTGGGGAAGTTAGCTGGTGATAGACTGCAGCTGGCCCCAGCAAGATCAGGGCAGCTGCAGGGCTTGACACAGGGCTGGGAGCAGGGGCCAGCTGTGCTGCTTCAGCCCTGATGCAAGCAGCAGCTATATTCATTCCTAGTTTGGGGATTCAGAAGTAATTTCCCCTGGGTGATGAGTCTGGCAAAAAGCTGTAATGGCTTTCCTGACAGCTTTTAAGGCCTTCAGATGACGAGTATCTGAACTTTGAGTTCTGGGCATTTGAGGAGTTGGAGAGGACCTGATCTTAGACCTACATAAATCAGGGGGCTAATTGAGCAATCTGGTTTTCTGCAATGGTGCACACCTCCATGAGGATAAAGATTCTGGCTTCAAATCAGCATTCCTGGCTGTCTCTGAGGGTGAAGAGAAAGCATGGATTTCATCATTGCAACAAGATTTTCTGTAATTAGAGCTATTGGCATGCATTGCTGCTGGTGCTGGAGCAAAACTGCCAGCTAGCTGGATGTCTCTCCTCTGGGTACCAGTGGTAGATAGAGGTAACTTAATAACTGACCATATTCCTTTGCACAGAACAAAATTATTCTCTGGTTTCTACTTTCTTTTTTTTTTTTTTCTTTTATTATACCATGCAAATGCCTTGCACTGTCAAACAGCAAACAAAATTGTACATTTGCAACTTACAGCTCTGCAGCCAGGGCACACACTCAGCCCAGAGCACCTGGAGGGACTGAACAGAAGATATGACAGTGCTGTGTAAAGACAATGATCTTGTGGTACTTCAGTTTCCTAAGAATTACTTTCTTATGCTGTATGAAAGCCTTGCGATGAACTCTGGATGCTATGGTGCTTTTTATCCCATAAACAGCTCTCTTTCTTCCATACAGGTCTGATCCAAGCCTTTTGAATGGTGCTGGAGGAACAGTGTTACTGGAAATTGAGACATTTCCTGGCAGATAAGAAAAGTAAAAGCATCCCTGAGTGCAGAGTCAACATCTGGAGTATCTGATGCTCTGGAATTGATGTGTCTCACAATGCCTGCTTAGGCCAGTGGTTCCAGAATTTGCTTTTGATGCTAAAAATATCTGTGTTGCTGCAAGAATGCAATCTCCAGGAAGTAATTTTATAAAAGATTAGGGTACAGCTCAGCTCTGAAAAATAACCACACATAAAAATGTGTGAGGCCATAGTTACTGTTTCATAATTAGTTGGGATCTGTATGTGAACCTGTGATTTCTCATTTGCACTGTTGCCAGTAAAGAAAATGTTATGAAGGACTGGGATGGGAATGGGATGTTATGATGGAATGAGGAGAGCAGTCTGCCATTTTGTCCTCTCTCCCAGTGATGCCATTTTTTTGAGACTAACAAGTGAAAGGTAGTAAGAATCTATTTCAGTCACCTGAAGTCAGCAGATGTGACAATTCACTGAGTGAGCAGAGTGTGTGAGAAGGTGATGCATTCACAGTCAATTTTCAGTGCAGAACTTTGCTGGAATTTCTCACTCCCAGGAAGAGATGACTGTTTTGAGGAAAGGCACATGCATTCTCCCCCAGGAGTAATAGCTGTCCAGACACAGGAAGGTATCTGCTAAAGACCTGACTGCTAATTTCTGGTGTTGTTAGGTAAGAACCATTCACCACTTGCTAACCCTCTCAGACTGGCAGTCAGTCTGCAGGCACGGTTGGTCAGCTCTGTGCTGGGCAGACACAGTCTCTGGTACAAGCATTCCCTGATGCTTGGGCTCAAATGTGCATTTGTTTGCCTGAAGGATCTCGGCTGTTTAAAGAGGGAATGTCTGTGACTGTCTTGGTGACACTGAAGCACCTGTCTTGGGGGTGAGGAGCTGCAGTCAGCCTGGACCACAAGTTGAAACACAGATGGGCTCATTCCCCTGGTTCAGACTGTACAGCCTCACTGGCACGTCCTGCCTCAATGGCGTGTCCTCTGGAGAGCACAGGTTGCTGTCAGAAGTATTGCCATGACTTCCGCAATGCACAGGGTGGATGTTTTATTGCTATCACGGAGATGGGAAGCTGGCAGCAGATTAGTTGTGGCACATCCAGGCTCCCCTGTCTCACCTGCTTTGGCCACAGCACCTGGCTCCTTCCATGGGGACCAGGCTGCAGTGCTCCCTGCCCACAGCTCAGGCCTTGATTCCCCCACTAAAATCTATCCTGAAATATCTGCCTTCATTTACAGGGGGGATAGCACATGTTATTTCCACAAGGCCATGGGATGCCCGATTTAAAAAGAAATCATGGACTGGTGCCTTGTGTAAGTTTTCCAAATTAGGTTGCAAAGCAGGATTGGGCAGGGCTAGTGGTAATGGCAACTGGAAAAAAAAAAAAACGTGCTCTGCTTTCTCATAGGATAGCTCAAAGTGCTGCCTTTTAGAAAGGAATTATATTTATCCTGGGGATTTTACTGTCCCTTTAGGAAAAAATATTAAAACTGCTTAAAAAATATGTTTTGCATGTTAATGTGGCAGTGTGGCTTTCCTGAAAAGAGGCAATCATCTCCACTGGTGAACAAGCAAAGTGATTTTAAAGCATGAAAAAAGAAAAAAAAGGAATAGAAAAGAAGAAGGAAAAAAAAAAAAAAAAAGGCCAGTTCCTGGAATTAGTTATTGAAATTGGTCTTGACTATGCATTTTATTAATCCTAATTAAATATTCATAACATTAGGTCACTTTCAGCTGTCATTTTGTCATTGGTAAAGATATTAAAGTTTAGTAAGTAATTTTTTTAATTAACTAGTCCATGCAATTGCTTCTGTCAAAGCCTAATTGTAATTTTCCTGGCAGGTTATCTTGAGATATGTCTATGGGGCTACATATTGCACCTGCATTGACCACTACACACGTTTGTTCTTATTATTCTTCATAGATGCTGGTATACCTCAATAATGAGCCTAGGGGCAAAGCCTGGTGAACACGAGATAAACTTGTCATGTATGTATGGACAAGACGGGAGCTGAGAAGTGGCTCATTCAGCTTTTCTTTCTGTGCTAAAAATGCTGTAAAATATTCCTTTATCCTGGAGAATAACAGGTGCACTTCTCAAAGACAGTGCCAGCTGAACTTAATGTGTCGTGTCTCAATGAAGAGATAAAATGATGGGTGTGTATGAGAGGACAACCAGCAAAACTTTCAGCTTGAAAGAAAAGCAGAAGTCCACACTGAGTATGCTCCATTGCTGAGTCATTAACAAATATATGTTATTTACTGTTATTTTACGTTATTGAGAGCTCATTGGTGCAGCAGCTCTATTTAAATTAACTGCGGAGTTCTCAGAACAGAAAGAAATACCTTTTGAAAGGAAGCTGAGGCTAACGTGCTGCTTACAACCACACAGCAGCTTGACACCACTTCAGCCCAAATTTCAAGCTGAATATCCACTCAGCAGGAGATATATTCATTTTAAATTAAACATGCCAGGAATCGGACTTCAAAGGGAACAAGATGAATTTGTTGTTTCCACACTGGAAATCCCTCTGTCTCCATCGGTGAATGTTGGCTCTGTGTTTTTCCTACTAAAATTAATTGCTATCCATGCTAAACTAGGGCAATTAGGGCCTGAAAGCTCCTGCACAGTGGGTATTGGTGGGGGAATGAGGAGGGAGACAGGGGAAAAAAGGGTGACCAGCAGCAAACCAGCCTTTATCAGCCATGGAAAAGCAACAGGGCCATGAGAGAGCTCAGGAAAAGGAGGTCTGGTCTGGGTCTTCTTTTATTATTTATTTCTAGCTATAGTTGCAGAACACAGGAAATCACACTTTAAATTAAACCTTTGGTTGCCCTTTATGTGAACTTGAGATATGTGAGAAGGAAGTGTGAATTTATTAGTAAAAAATAAATTGATTTGTTCTACAGAGTAAGCTTTCATAAATAAGGAGCTGTGTTTTGCTTGTCTTATGCAAATTACATTACACTATCAAGGTCAACATTGTTTGCAAACGTACAAGCAAATCTCACACAGGAATTACTGGGTGAAGTGCAATTCCCAGGAGTATGTGGAAGTTCACAGTAGATGATAAAAGTTATCTCTTCTGGCCATGAAACCCACACTTCCCTGCAAAGCCCAGCAGCCCCAGGAGGCAGGCAGGGTCTCGGGGCTGTGCTGTGCCTCCTCTTCCTCCCCTCTCCGAAGTGCCAGAGAAGCATGACAAGGGAACCTTCCAGGGCTGCTTTATGTTCCCAGACATGGCTTGCCAGTTTATTATACTAGCCACGTCTGTGTGAGTAATGTTCCTTATGTGTTGTCATGCCCAATGCTGATGAATACACAGTGATGTATTTCAGCTCCAAAGAGTATCCCAATTAATTTGCCTCTTACGGTCTTTTGCCCCAGGACCAAGAGCCTGTTCTCCACTGTTGTGATTGCTTTCCTTGCCCCCTGAACCAGAAGACAAGAAGACAGAGAAGCCATGCTAGGTAGTAAATGAAACTCTGTTCCCTCCACACCTTTACAATTACATTTATTCCAAAGACATCAGCATTAATTTAGGGGGAAAACAAAACAAAACAAAACTACAAACAGAGTCAAAAGCTCAATATTATGAAATTCCAATCACTTTCAGGGAAGGAGGAATGAGAGCTTGGAAGCAGTTGCAAAAGAGGATTTTATGTTATTAGATGTTGCTCTCCTACCTTGGATATTTAATCAAATGCCCAGGCCTGCTCTCACATAAAGTGAAAGATTAATCATCACACTTATTAATCATACTCCTCATCTCATTTGTGCTGGAGCTACCTTTTCTCTTTCAGTAATGTGGAAACTACTATCTTTGTCTCCCAGTTCTCCATTTCTGAAGGCTTATGCTGGGGTCATAAGTGAACACTGGGCACTCACAATTATTGCTTATTTTGTGTGTGATGAGCTGATCACAGGGATGAGCTTCTCTGTTCAACCCACTGTTCTTAGTAAATATTTTACCTCGCTGTTCTGAAACACTAGTTATGCATTTTCATGAGCGCCTTCACATAAATCTTCTTAATAACTCTTAGAGGAACCAGGGCTGTAAAAACACTGTGCCTGGCAGGGCACGCAGGTCATCTCGTGTTTTGTTTCTCTTTCTCCTGTTGACTACTTTCATGGATTGAATGGAATGTTTAAGAATGAAAAAGGTGCTATCCTAGATTTCGTTCATCTCAGCCAGTGCAAAAGTTGGATGTGACTGGAACGTATACGATGTGCTCGTGGGCTGATTATCATTTAGTTTGGGTAGCTCCTTATGATAAAAATTGCTCCCATTTGGGAAATATTCAGAAGAATTCACATTTGTGTTTGGATGTGTACCAAGATCACATTTGGTGTTTTCCATCTGAAATTTTCATAGTAAACTTAGCATCATGTATTTAAAGTTAAAATGTGTTTAAGATCTATCTTGATATGTAAACATTAACAGGATTAGTGTTGCTGTGTCGTATGAGCCCAGAGTTCACAGAGCTGCACAGGAGTTGGTGGGGCCAGTGAGTGAACCCTGTGTGAGAAGAACCACTGGCAGAGAGCAAGGACATTGCCAAAGAGATGAGAGAGGTTTTCCTTGGTGCTCTTCATGGACACTGTGGGCAGGGAGTGAGACCACGGAGCCACCTCTAACAGAGGCACTGCAAAAAGGCATGCTACAATAAATTGATAAAACCAAACATTAACAAATTCTTAGTACCAGATGGTGTTTATCCAGGAGTCCTGAAAAAAAACCAGCACGCACCACAAATAAGAAATTTAAGTCTGCATTGCAAACTGTGTGTCATCTGGCACTACATTCAGCTCAGGTTTAAGAGGGATTGGGGTGGAAATGCTTTGAACAGGGCTCTAGCAGAGAACCTGCGACATCATGGTCTGTGAAGACATGGCTGCAGGTTTGAGAAGGGACGTGCATGATTGCTGAGACAAAGATCAGTCCTGACAGCCAGAACAACTCTCTGAAGGATTCAGTGGTTGCATTTGTTTGTGCTATGTAGCTTTCAAGACAACGCACAAGAAGTGAGAAAGGCTACTGAAGAGCCATGTGTATTATGACACAGAGATAACCCTGAGAGAGAGGGCTCATAGGGATCACAGACTAGCCTGGGTTGAAAAGGACCACAGTGACCATCTACATTCAACCCTCCTGCTATGTGCAGGGTTGCCAACCACCAGACCAGACTGTCCAGAGCCACGTCCAGGGTTGGGAGGAAAGGTCATCTTCCACCTCAGGAGGAGGTCCCACAGGCACTAGTTGTGGGCCTGGTGTTCACCATCTTCCTTGGTGGCCAGGAGAAGGTGGTACAAGCAAACACTGATAGAATTTACAGACGTGCTATTTGGGATAAGCAGTGCTGGTTGTAAAAAAGATGCTGAAATAACTCAGCACACCAAAGTGAAACTCTCTGTTGGGGCTGCCATGGGAGAAGTGACTACATATCCTTATGAACTCTTAGCTCAGGAAGAATGCAGAACAGCTTGAATCATTGCAGAGAGCTTGCAAAAAATCATCCCGCAGCGTTAGGGGTGTAAGCAGGTGATCACATTTGAAGCCAAGAAGAGTACAAATGTGTGCAGGGAGCACCGAGGGAGGACAGTGCAGAAGCAGGCCCAACTGGGCAGTGTAGATGCAGGGGACTTCTGCCCACTTCCACATGCCCCTGTTACGCCTGCACTGCTGGCTCATGGGCTCAGCAGAGCTCTGGTCTCACTCTTCTGAAGGCAGTCCCAACTATCACAGATTTCAAAGGCCTGAGACTGGTCATTTCTACAGCAAGGAGAATACAAGCAAGCTGGTGGTGGGCACTGGGATACCTGCCATGGCTTGTTTCTGTGGCTGAGGGAGCAGGAGATGTACCCAGACAGCTTCTAGATGTTTGTTTTTTGACTGCCTGTGCTTGTTTTACATGTTGGGACTTGAACTTGAATCAGTTGCCTTGCAGGGTCTCTGTCTGAGCTTCTTCCATTCCCTATCTAAGAATACTGCCACCCTTCTCCCTGAAGAGGAGAGACTTACACTGTCCTTGTATTATCTACATGAAAAATAAAACTACACACCAAAACAAAACAAAACAAAAACCAGAAAAAGAGCAAGATTAATAATGAGTGTAACTACTGTTTCCTATTATTATTTATATTGTTTATTGCCTTATTATCCATAACATTAAGAATGATGCCATTAATAAGAGTGTGTTGGTTACAATAGCTTATTGTTTTTATCCTGGTGACTTTCCCTTTTTATCATGAGAGCAAGCAGAGGATTTGCATCTATTTGACATTTGAAATGTTCTGCCCGTGGCTGATCTGCAGCTCTGCAGCGTGATCCAGGCTAAGAAAAGCCCATTTCAGTTCTTAGGACAGGTGCAAGATTAAGCATTAAGCATCTCACTTCTAAAATTGCTCGTGACTGTTTTCTCCTCCACAAACATCTGCATGGTTAGCAAAAGCTAAATTGTCTGAGGCAGGAATTGCTATATCAGAGCCTAGTGCTACTTGTACTGCACTTTATGCAGTCAGACACTTCCACTCATCTTTCTTTGCCGGAGGTGAAGCAGCAGACTGGGCTTTCTCTCCAGCCAAAGACAGGAAAATTGGACAGGACTGCATAGTGAATGGCTGCACCTTGGAGCTGGGGAGAAGCACAGGTTTCAAGGTGCAGCATCATCATAAGAAAGTAAGTTTGGAAAAGCCAGCTGTGGATCCTGGCTAGAAATATAGAGTATGGCCTTAAGGTAGTGTTAGCTTGGCAGAAATATCACATCTATATATGTGCCCTGCACCAGCTCCAGCACATGTGGGTGCACATTCCCTCCTGAGATGGGTGGCAACAATCCACCCACCCATTGGAGCTGGATGCTTACAGGAACGGAGCCCAGCTCACATCACAGGCAGCATGGGCTCAGGGATGCAACTTTTGCACAGTGATTTGGAGGGAAGCACCTGATGCCTTCACCATTAATTGCCTTAATTAGTCCATTACATTCCTCTAGGGATAATTTTCTAGAGGAAGAAAAGACGTCATCTCTTGAAACATTTGACTGATGAAACAGAAACTCTAGTGTCAGCTTTAAAAAAAAATAATAATTCTAAATTGAACTATCATATTGACAAATTAACATTTAATCCTATTGCTCTAATTCAATCATTTGCCTGTGCATTAGGATAAGAATGATTTGCATAATAGTCTTCAGTCTTCTCTTCAGAAACAACATATTTTGATATTTGCTTGTGCTAAGTGGGATCAAATTGCAAACAAGCTGGCAAGCAATCCCTCTGGAGTTGCATTGGCTCTGCTGAGCAGCCCTTCTTTGTCGCTACCTTGCCTGGTGTCAGTGTCCTTCCTTGGGAATCTGAAGAACAAAGTGGAATCATGCTTGTCCCAGTCAGAGTGGTTAGACTGCACTTACCTGTGTTTATCACAAATTGTGCCACCAATTATTTTTTTTAGAAAGCCAGCCTTTGTGCACAGTATTTGCCTTCTTCAGAGCAGGGTAAGTCTGTCCATGGGTTGTAAACCTTTCATTAGACCAGCAGGACAGACATTTCTTTGTGTCTGTAGGGATGCTATCCAAAGAGGTGGCTGCGCCACATTTTACTGGGGGAAAGTAGGAGGTGTTCATTCTGATGACTGGAGGGCTTGGCGGGGCCAGGTGTGCTGCAAGTCTCCCTGAAACTTGTGCCCGAGCTGTGGGTTGGACCAGTGTCTTCTGAGACTGTCCCTCCTTGCTCTGTTGCCAAAAAAACCCTTTCTCCACAGGCTCCATTAAGCGGAACGATCTCGCACATCTGTCATTCCACCATCCTTGTACATCACATTGGTGTTCTGCAGTTATCCTTCCACTTCACCTGCTTTTTCAGTTCCCTCTGGTAGGCATTTTCATTTTGTTTCATAGCTATATTTTATATACAGCCTGGGACACTCTATGGAAATGTTGCATTCAGTTCCCGTGTCTGGTGGATAACATTTTTCCAATTGATTAAGTAACCAGATTCATCCAAAGGTAGAGGTCCTGTGTCACATACTATGCATGACTTCAGGCACCTGTGATGCTGTAGCCCTTTGTGGCAGATCGGTAACTTCATATCAACAGGAAAACTGCCTTTTCTCCTCTCTTTTCATTATACTGTTATTTTCTGGTGTCCAGATGCTTTTCAGGAGGGCATTTTCAGGGATCTGTCAGTTCCTCTAGCACAGCTTTGTAGTTCTGAGAGTAGTGCTATGCAAATACTGAAGTAAAAAGCAAATCTAGACAATAAAGACAGCTTGCTTTCTAACTCATGGTAGACTTCTTTCCTTTTTCACTTGCATTCTTCTGTTTTCTTTCTATCTTTCCCTCTTTTTCTCTCCTTTTTCTTTGTCTCTTTCTCTCTCTCCTCAAAAATCTCCTTGGAATTTTGTGCTTCTGCTGAGCAGGACAGTGAGATCACACCATATGCAGATGTCCACAGCATGTCATGCTCTCCAATGTATTTTAATATGTGTATTTTACTAAGATGCATTCTATGTGTTTAATTCAAATTAATACTCTTTGAAGAAAAAGCCCTTGTGGGTGTTTTAATTTTCTGGCAGCTATCAATAGCCTGAGGAGTGCTTGTTGGAAGAATGCATTTTAGTGTTTTATCCTCTCTACTGCTAAATTGTATGCAAATTCTCTGATTCTAAGCAAACTCAATTTTCCATTTCGAGGTGATGATAGTGCTTGTGCTGCATATGATTGCTTCTGTGAATTCCCCCATGCCAGTGCCACAGCAGGGCAGGAAGGCAAAGGGTCTCTTCTGAAAGCCTGAGTTTGTCTGACACATGCTGTGTTCAGTACCTCTGCCTTGCTGCCTTCCCCAGGAAGGGCTCTGTTTCCTTTCCTGATTGCCACTGTCCCTCTCTCCATCTCCTGTGCATCTTCTGTATCACATCAGGCCCCAGCTCCCAGCCCCAGCCCCATCCCTCTGCTTCAAGCGTGACAGCTCAGCAGCTCTCTTACCCATTGCCTCATATTTGAATAAAAGCCATAATGGTGTGTTCATACAGCAGCAGCAGATGCTATTCTCCTTTGGGAACCATGATGTTTTGAGACCCCCATAACATACAGGCTTTTGGATACATTACATAAGTCAGTGTGATCACACAGTATTTCTCCTCTGCGGTTAGAAATTATGCATAAATTCAAAGTAGTATCTCTTACTAATGTAAGGGGTTAATTTTTCTGTTGTTGCAGGCCCTTTATTTTGTTTTCACAGGTTTAGTCAGTCCTATAAAGCTTGCAAAGTGCCCTTGGCAGGATATAGCTTTACCATGGGCCTGACTCCATGCTGGGCACAGCCAGAAGCAGAGTGCAAGCACTTGGTGGGACACTGGGCCTCGCTGCTGATAACCACTGCTGGCAGCAAGCTGTGCCTTTCTGCTGCTTTGTTTGCTCTCCCAGCTCATTATAGGAGAAGGCAAGAACTGGAGTGGACTCGGCGCCCTTGAAAACACATCTGTACTCCCTCAGCTTTTCTTCCCTTTGGTCTCCACTGGTGTTTGTTCCTATCTCTCTCTCTCCTCTCTTGTCTCAGCTAATCCATTTCACAGCTTCTTTGTACTTGGTAGGCTGCAGATGATTGCTATCGAAACCAGTTGATTTTTACCAATTATGAGACGTTTTCTGTGGTGCTCCAAGATTAATCTGCATTAATGTTGAGATCTACATCTCTGCTGACTGCTTAGGGAGGTGTGAAGAGTCTGTTTAGCTGTTATGTAAAGAAATACATATTCAGGTGGTTAGCTTAATCGCATAATCCTGACAGACATCTCTGATGCCACAGGGCCGCAGTTGTGTATGAACAGGCACATGCAGAGAGCAAGATGCTGTGTTGTCGAGGATGTGCTGTCAGGGCAGTATCTCAGGGCAGGACCTCTTCCCCTGGGTGTGCTTTGCAGTGGAGATACAAGCCCAGCAATGGGGATGATTTGCATTTGTGGGAGAAGCACTGGCTAAAAATCTCTCTAAGAATTTTAGTCATGTAAAGCTGCCACCTTTGATTTTCAGAAAGCTGCTACTGCCTTACCATCTGCTCCTGGTGCCACTTCCCTCCCCAGAGGACACTCAACAAAATAATAATATGGTTTCCTGCATGAAGATGGAGATAATCAATAGCGATCCTTCCCATGGCTGCAGTGCAGTACGAGTGGCATGGTATGTAACAGCAGGGGACCGCAGGCTTGAAAGGGACAGGAGCATCACCCTGAGCTCCCTTGCTGCCCTGCTCAACCTGGGATAAATCCCAGCATACTGACAAACCCAGAACCTCTCCCCACTGTGCACACAACCTGGCTCTGCTGATGCAAAACAAGAGCAGGAGAGGCTGACCTATGTGCCTGCTCTGAAAAAACAAAGTGCTTGCTTATGTTGAGTACACTGGTGATGCATTTCGTCTTCCTTTCTATTTTTTTTTATGACCTCCACTGTACTGTCAAGGTCTGCAGTGATCCGCTATCTGAGTGCCAGTCAGACAAGCCAAATATATTGACCACTTTATTTTATATATCCAGGATGTTCTCTGCCCACAGAGGATGCAGGCAATTTGTTTAATGCAAGTATGATCAACTTATTTGGGCCAATTCCTTTATTTAGATTTTTGCTTCACTCAAACCCTAAGTATTCCTCACCACCATTTCTGAGATTTCTGGAAAGGATAACATCAGCATCGAATAATTACAGTGAGAAGCCCAGTGCCTCTACGTATTTTATCTAAATTATTCAAGAATGCACGAGTGTGTTGTGCAGCATGAGTGAGCTCTGAGCCTGTACGTGCGTGAGCCTGCCAGCATGATGGAGTAATGGTGCACAGAGCTTCGGGAGGAGTTGCTCTTATTTCTCTTAAGCTGTCACTGTTGACGGTGAGAAGGCAGAAATATTTGTAATTTCTTTTTCACTCTGGTGGTGGTATAAAACAAGCCAACCCACCACCCTAGGATGCTTTTTCTGTGCTACCCTGTCACAACAGAGGAATGAAACTGAAATGCCTCACACAGTTGCATGAAGTAGTCTTTCTCTCCTGTCAGAAGGCAGTCAGAGATAGCATCCAATTCCTGCTTCACACACAATATTAAGCTATTTTTTGCATTTGGAATTAATTGTGATAAGTTGACAGAGCTCCAGAGATTTCTGAAAAATAAATCAAACATGTTGTCAGTTTGCTCTGAATTTTCCACACCTCTCCAGTGCATGTTGAAGCAAAGGCCTTTTAAGCATGTTGTAATCTGGTAGCAGACATTTCTCAAATTAGCATTTTCTGTAGCATTGCGTATGAATTAAAATTTCGTTAATATTTATAACTAAGATGGTTGTATCATACATTTGGCTGTACACCACTGTGTACATTTGCATGGATTTATTATCAGCAAGTAAAATATAGACGGTTCGGAGGATTTTTCTAGCTAGTGGTATGTATTTTTGCATATGTGGACACTACTAGGAAAGAAGTCTTTTCATTTAAATTAGATGGATTGTAACTCACCAGGGCTTCACTCTGTTTCCCAGGTTTAAATGCATCTTAAAGTAATTCTCTCACCAAATCCTCCTCACAATATAAAACCAGATAATGAAATAACAGAAGTTTCAGAAAACCTATGTTTAATTTAGCATTAGCACTTCCAGAATGTCTGTATATTTCTGCTGTGTGTAAGTGTTGCAATTTGTCCCCTTATTTTCCATAATCTCTCTTCCTCCTCCCACAGGTTATTGTTTTAGGGAACTTTACGCAATTGGATCTGTATGCTCAGCTCACGTACCACACGCTGGGTAATAACATGAAAGCAGCTTGTGCTTGTGGAGGTAAACTGACTTTCTGTTGAGAGCAATATTTACAGAGATATAAAAACTGCAGCTAGCACTGCCACGTGCATGAGAACAGACTGAGCTCTTTCTCTCTGCACTTTATCCTCTACCTTCCAAGCTCCATTGGAGCTCCCTGATCCTCCTGCATGGTGATGCCACAGAATCTGCCACTCACTCATCCTCTCACCTCGGTGTGGCCCAAGGCGAGCTGCTGTGGGAGGGTCATCTTACACAAGCACGACTGAAAATAAGCATTCTGCTTCACATGTCCATTCCATAGGGATGCTGGTGTACAGTTGCACCTGCTGGCTTCAAATTTGAGGTGCATGTGGAGGGAGACTCCCCCTGCTAAAAGGTGGAGGTGGTGGGGACGGAACGTGCCCACTTTTTTCCCTCCAGGAACAGCTGGTTGACTGGCCAAGGCCAGAAGGCAGTGCTTGGCCTAACAAAGCAGGGTTTGCCCTCCAAAGAGCTGGGCAATGTTTGTTTTGGCTGATAAGTGCAGGACTATCTTGGGAACATGCTTCAGGGGGAGGAGGGAAGGAGCACAGACATTTCAAAGGGAAGACTGAGCTCCTTTGCAAGAGATAAGCCAGGGGCTCTGCCAAGGCCAAGTGCTATCAAACCAGCAGCGGAGAAAGGCCAGGAAAGGGGGAGAAACAGAGAGACCTTTCATGTTTCACTGGCTGTGCGTTAAGCACATTTTCTCTTTGTTTTTCACACACATCTTCCAAAATATTTAATTGCTTTATGTGATTTGAACGTTGCAATTGAATGTTTCTGTGCTGATGTAGCTTGGTTTAGAGGTAGTTTGAGAGTAGCTGGACAACAAGGTGTCGTCCACCAAAGGGCTGCCAAATCTCTACTGCAGCACAGCTGGTAACCAGCTTTTGTGTATGTGGCTCTTGGTTGATAGCCAATCGGAAAGAGTGAAGAAAGGCCTCCCTTAACTATGATAGCTTTCTGACACACCTCCAGCCACCTCCACATTGCATCATGGCATCATTTGCCCGCGGAGCCTTTCCTCAGGACAGGAGCTCTGAGTTTCCTGAGCTGGCAGTCCCAGAGCAGCCAAGTCTGGCAGACCTCTGGGCTTGTATCATGCCTGTGTCTTTCCCACAGGCTGTGGGAAGCAGACAGCACGCTCTTGGCTACTCTCTTATTTGGCTCTCCCTGGGAATGTGCAGGCCCATGCGATGTCCAGGGGGCCTGGTGTGAACTGTGGGGTGGGTTTTGTTCTTGGTGGGTAAAAGTGTCGGTCAGTGCAATCCTCACTCAAGGGACGTGGCTCTCATGCACTTTCTTGTGTGGAGTGAGTGGTGGCTGCAGAACTCCCAACATGGTCACAGGCTGTAGGCTAGGTCCAGCTGTGGGAGAAGCTGAGAGTTGGGCTAAAGCTGCACTCAGGGCACATAGGACTACTAGGGAGAGTGGGGATCCAGGAGCAGCTGTTTGCAGAAACTGCATGGCTGAGGCCAGTTACTGGAAGGAGAGAACCAGGACAGACCATCCATGCATTTCCCATTTAGGCAAGTGCTGTGTGCCTGTTGGGAATATGTGATTAGCCTTGCTGTGGAGTGAACCCGAGGACACAGGTGGCAGCAGACTGGCATCTATCAAGCAACCAGTTCAGCATCTCCTAACACTGGGACTATTTCAGCAAGTTGCTAATTACCTGAATGCAAGGGTAGTGATCATGCTTATCAGTGTTGCTACAAGAAGGTTGCAAGCCTGGATTAGCATTCCACATAACATTGACAAATTAGAGTTATGGACTGAGAAAAGAAGGTGCAACTCATTAGGGATGAATGTGAGGTATAACACACAAAGAATATACCAGCTGCACAAGCAAGGGCAGAGGAAAATTTAACTCAATATGACTTTGAATAGAAATAAACAGCTGCATGCAGACACGGTGCAAACTGCAACCCACCTGCCTCCAGGATGTACACAGGACCATGAAGCGGCAAGGCAGGGGAAGCACGCTTTCTGCTTTGCCCAGCAAGCAGGTCCTTGAGCCAGAGCACTCAGTTCTGGAGGCTGCACCTCAGAAACAGGGTTGCTGACATGATTATACTCTGTGTGGATAGTAGAGTAGACAAGAAAACTTGTAAACTTGTACAAACTATGCTTCTTCATCCAGAGAAGAGAAGCCCAACTGGAGATAGGATAGCCTTGATATGCAAAACGAGGCTTGCTGTGGAGGGACACTGTGCTCTAAATGTTCAGGGAAAGGGAGGAAGAAGTCGATGCTCCAGGGTTAATCCTTGGGGGGAGCAGGTGGAGAAGAATGGTGTGGTACCCTGCAGTCTGCTGTTCTCCATGGCCCTGTGGGCAGAGGAGTTTATAGCCACAGGGTGCAGTGCACACACTGGGTAAAAAGTAGAGAGTTATGAACCCCTTGTAAATAAGTAATTAGGGCACTTAGTGTAATTGAATAGCATAATGAATAGTAGTAATATAAATGAACTGAAAAATATTCCTGTCCTTCAGAGAAATGCATAGGTATGCAAAAAACATTTAGTGGTGTGTGTTACCATGTTTGTGAGTGAGTGTAGTTATCAGAGAGACAGAAGGAAATCTTAAGCTTTGCACTCTGATGTCCTGCTATGGCAGATTCAATTCCAGCAATGCACTTTACAGTATTTTGTTACAAGGACTATCGAAGGTAGATGAAATATATACTGTTCAGATGTAGCTACAGTGGATATAAGCTGACAGAGCACTGCTGCAGCCAGCAGAGGTGTGCCAAGTGCCGTTGGCTGCATTACGTAATGCATGCACGGGTCAGATCCTGCTCCATCCCTGTATCTCTGTGAACTCAGCAGGTTTCATTGGCAGTAGGAAAACCCAGAGTCCTGCCTGCAGCCCCCTCAGCACTGCTGCTCCTTCTTTCTCCGAGGCTGTGCGATGGGACAGCGTTTTCCTGCTCCAGAGGCTGTTGCTGAGGTCACTCCATTAGAAGGACCGTGAAATGACCGGGCATCGCAAGGGAGGAACCACTTAATTTTCTGACATTAATCTGTTGGAGGTCATTGCTGGGTGTCAGAGAGTGAGCTATGACTTGGTTTTTGCATGGTGAGGTGTAAGGATATTATGGCTCATAGTATATAATTAATATTTATAGGAGAGTCACATACATAGCTCCCAAATTAACATGGGAAACAAATATTTGTGAAGTATAACCCCAAGGAAACCAGAGCATCTGGATAATTAACCACTCCACCTTTTTCTTTAATTAAAAAATGCCTTTTTTTTTTTTTTTTTTTTTTCCCCATTAGTGTTTTGTCTGCTGTCTGCTGAAGGCCTAATTCAGCTTTTCTTGAACTATATCACACCCTGTTTATGTTTGGCTCTAATTAGATCAGTATAAGGAAGGATGCAGAAGTTGGTCCTGGAAGTGACTGGGTGGAAAACCAGAAGATGGTCCTTTCACCTGCAGAGAGAACATAGCATCCTGAGGCCAGGGACAACATTGCAGCCTGGGTCCAGCTGCCCCCTCCCTTCCCCCAGATGCTCACCAATCCAGATGTGCTATGGGACATTGCTCTTCACAAGGGTGGAGAATGGCATGACTGAGTTGGCTTTCAGCACATGTGGAGCTGTATTTCATGTGCTCATCTTTAATATCACGGTCTAGAGTAACTTCCGTGATAATGGTTTTATTTTGCATATAATCACCTGCCCAAACTACAATTAGAAATTTCTGTAATCTTTAAATAGTGCATCTGCAAAACAGAACAATAATTAATATCTGAGGGAGTGAGATATTAATAGGTACAAATGAAGAATAAAATACTTGTTTTCACATGACATTTGATAAGAGATGGGGAGTCAATGGAGCATGTAAATGTATTCTTTACTCTTCTTAAAGGAATTTGTGCTCCATAAGGAGCACACCAGCTACTAGAACTGCTTCTGTGGGCAGCAGAGGATCAAAACCATTTGGCATCCTGTGCAAGGCTGTGTGCAGGTGTCTTACAGTACCTACATCCTGGGGTGGAACAGGACCAGCAGCATCTTAAGAGATTTCAGAGCAGAGCAGGGTATAAAAGAGATACATAAAAGAAGACTTGCAATGTAAGGTAGAAAACCTCCTTCTGAGGAGTCTCTCCTTTCCTTAGGGTGAAGTCTCAGCACTGGGAGTGGTTCCCAGAAGAGTATCGCTCACTCTGTTGCCTTTGTTCTTGTCTGTGACAGCACAGTGGGTAATGTGTACACAGCAGCTCAAGTTACAAAAATTAGGAAGGACTCAAGTTGGTGCTGGGTGTGTGTACACACACATGCATGCATATGAGCCTTGAAACATATACTGAATTGCAGAAGACTGAAGAACAAACATCTACAATTCTGAAATGAATTCCTTTCCTTCCTTCCTTCCTTCCTTCCTTCCTTCCTTCCTTCCTTCCTTCCTTCCTTCCTTCCTTCCTTCCTTCC
>JAOWBP010004700.1:56752289-56783867 GCA_028571105.1 Tragopan temminckii | reverse complement strand
TGTTTTAAAAATAATAAAATCTTGTTTGTTTTTTTTTTTTTTTTTTTTGTTACTCTGGCTGCTGTCTGTGTGGCCCCTAGAAATCAGTTTGGAAAGGAGCAGGAAAAACTTAACCAGAAAAGAGAGCATGAGAAGGGTGAAAACTGGCATTTGGAACAGGCTTCACTGAAATAGAGCACAGCACAGCATGGGGTTGAATTTCTTTGGCTTTTCTTGTTATAATTCTTATCAGAATGTTTGAGATTACTTTATCCTGAAGTTACTGATACAGGCTCTAAACCTTAATACTGCAATATCTTTTTAGATGAAAAAAGTGCAAAACATTTATGCCCCTTGTCAGGTGTCCTTTGAAGCCAGCACAAAAGCATTAAACTGACTGTAAGGATAAGCAGATATGATAAAAACATTAACAAGAAAACAACACCTCCAACCACCCACTCTCAAACCCTTTTTTCTTCTAACTGTTGAGAAATGTATTTATTCTTCATTTAGATCCATAGAAACCCCAAACATTTCATTTTCATCTGATTTAGGTCTCCCTGCTTGAGCAAGAAGGATGGACCAGATGACCTTTAGGGGTCCCTTCTACCCTTAACCATTTTGTCATTCTGCAGTAGGTAGAAGAAAGACCGCAGAATAAAATTCACTACTCCTTCAGTTGTGCCAGTATAATGTTTATGAAGTGACAGGGCAAACCAGAATAAGATAATGAAGTAAAACCATTATACATGAAGGTTTACTAGAAATTGTGATTGCTTCAATTTCGAGTGGAGGGAGCCCAATAAAAAATGCACTTACAGAAGGAAGTGGGCTGCTGTATGCAGATAGTTGCAAATTGGAATGCTGTGATGTACCAAAGAAAGTACAGCTTTAAAGTCTGTCTTTTTCTTAACTGTTGTTAACTTCTTGACTTCTCTTTCATAGTCACTGGACTCATGCTTTCCAAAAGGAATGTCCTGTCCCAAATCTTGCAGTCAATTTAAGGCTAGCATTTTGGTTTGCAGCTTTAGATGAATGTACACCCTCATTTAAGAAGAGCTCATGGTTATCTTACAAAGACCAGGAAGATTGTTGGTAAGGTCTAAAACGTACATTGTTTATTGGAAGGAATGACTAATGTGGAATTCATTGAGGTTTGCTTTTCTTGTTAATAAAACCAGTGAGATGAGGGGAATTATGTATTTTAAGAATTTGTAATTTAAAAACCAGGAAATTGCCAAACTTTTTTTTTAATCAGTCATGTTTGTACGTGTTTGTCTGAAGTGAATTTGATTAGATTCTTCTTCTGTTATTAGTTGTGTCATTCCTGTATTCAGTCTTCAAATAATATAATCTCTACCCCAAGCAGTTCAGACTCAGGAAGAGTTTTTTTGTGTAAAGTGTGCTTATAAAGCTGGTGAGCTTATCTCTTGGTCCTGTAGCTGTTTTTAAAATCTTTTTTGTTGTTGTCTGGTCATGAACTGAAGAATACAGTACAAAGAGTTTGATTTGTAAGTGATGTACATAAAACTAAACTTTACCAGGTATAAAATTCCAAGGGTAAGAAATTGAGAGGGGGAAAAATAGGAGAGGGAGGAGAAATTGTAGATACTGTAGAAATATCAATATGAAACAAATTTAGAGTAGGTACTATACATATTAGTAATGAATAAGATAAAATTGTCAAAGTAGTTTTGATTAAAGGATCAAGAGTGACAGGGAATGCATAGAATTGACTGAAACAGGAAATGAAAGGCTGAGGAGCATAACCTGACTTGAGCTGCAGGAATTAGCTTACCACTTTGTTTTCTCAACTAATAATCTATGGGAAGCGAGCTAAGGAAATCAGAGCAATAAAAGATGTTGCTTATGATGTATAGAAAGAGGATACGAAGAAGTTGCAAAAAGATGAAAAGAAATACAACCACAGCTGAAACACAGAGATTCTGGTGGGAGATGATGGTTATTGTTATCAAAAGGACTTCAGTACATGTAAGTGACATTTTAAATGAGGTTTTCAAGTTGCAGGGAAGAAAACCAAAAACATCACTGAAAATGGCTAAGTTAAATTTGGAAGGAACAGCTTTTGTGGTTCTGTGGTTGAAATGTTTAAAAAAGATGTAAGTTTTCACAGGGAGCTGCTGTTAAGTAAGATATTAGGAGTAGATCTATTCTGGGAAGCTGTTAGGGCAAAATGCTTGAACAAGAGTTGGAGATGATTGGGCCAGATGACCTGGGTCCCATTTCAGCCCTTTCTGAAAAACAGAATTCTGAGGCGGTTTGTTAAATTTTCCATTTTGGTTAATGTGTTAAATTGTTCAACTGAACTTTCATTAGAGATGCTACTTACCTGGAGTTGTACAGAAGTGCCGTAGGATTGCAGATCGGTCTTTCAGTGAAATTGATTTCCATTAAAATTACTCAGTCCCTACTGGAAAGTGGAAAAAATAATGAGTTGTTCATAGCCTGGCAGACTTGGTCCCTGTGTCAAGCATTAATTAGTACTGCTGTAGTTAGTGTAACCTGGCATAATCTTAATTACGTGAAACATGAACAATAAGGAACTATTTGATGAGAACGAAAGTAATAAGATAGGATAAAACCAGTGGGTGAAATAAAGGATGAAGAGCAATAGTACCACTGTGTCTGGAGTCCAAATTTTGTGATATTTCTTGTTTAATACTACATGAAAATACATGTGCAGATATTTGTGGCTGCAGTTGCTCTGCATAGAACTTGTAGGGCAGAAAATATTTTGGGTCTTGGATTCACATCTCTTGTCATTTTTATTGTCTTGCTTATTTTAAGAGTAATAATACAATTCATTTTCTCTTGTAAAGCAGAGCGCTATTTCAAAGCAAATCCTTTTTCTTTGAATCTGTAATCTGTCTTCACATTCTACAGTGTAATATGTCATCAGTAGGACATGGAGATTGTATCTTAAAATCAATTAGCAGTGCAAAAATGATTAAAAGTGTAACATTTTACATGCTGACTTTAACTTCCTGCAAACTTGTTTCTAAAATCTGCATTGTTCTGCATTCAGAAAATACATTACCACGATAGGTAACTTACATGAATAATTTTCCTAAGAAGGTCTGAAATTCATAATTTTTTAAAACCTTGTTGCTTTGTGTCAAATGTTGACTGAGAATGAAGAGGCTAGGAGAAGTTTAACAGTGTATGGGCTGCAGTCTTGTGCATTTATGGTTGTTTTTGATACCAACTGGAGTATGAAGATTTGTAAAACCAGATTGCACAAGCCAACTATTAGACAGAATTCACATTTAGATTTCATAAGGTGGAAGGAACAAAAAGAAGATTATAAAATGTTGTGCTGATAAATTTAGTAAGTTTTAAAAGGCTTATAAAAAGCATTTTTTAAAATATAGCTTTCGTATCAATTATTTTTAGGCTAAGTCTGGAAACAGGGTTTTGCTGGGGTGTTTTTTCTTATTTTAGTAGTGGTGTTCTCCCGTGCAAGTTGCTGCTTAGTTTCACATAAAACTGTGTCCTAGCTTGCAGTGTGCACTACTGATAAAATATGTTGTGGTTGTTGTAGAACATTGCAGGAATAATAGCACAGTTGATTTCTTCACTTATTTCATATAAAAATTATGATTTATTTAAAAGAAAATATCATGCACTGGAACATATCACCAGTTGCTTCTAATATGTGCCCCCGATCCTCTGAGATCTTGTATATTTTATTGAGCCACTTCTTAAATTAGACTTCTGAAAGGTATTGGAAATACAGAATTAACCCTTGTTTGTTGTAATGAAGTCTTTGCAGCGAAGCAGGGATCTGGATCCTTTTTGTCTCTAACAGTGCTCTCAAAGGCAAGACAGGTTTTCTAGGTATAACAACCTAACCTGTAGCAGGCAATTGTGAGTTAGTGGTAGAATTATGTTTTTAATAGAATGCTTTTTTGAATAAAGCCTGGAATTCTCATGTACTGTTTTTGGTATGAAATTTTTATTACTAAATTGCTTTACAACAAAAGAGAAATATTTGAATTCTTTAACCTGAAACAGACTTGTGTGCATGGAGGTAGAACATTAGCCAAAGGTTCCACAGCAGTTTGACGGTGAATTCAGGAACACAGTCCAAGCGCTGTCTACTGGGCTGCAGGATTTCTTAATTCTGGCTCTTCTCAGCAGAGGGGAACAAGGGTATTTATAATGTGTTATATGCATTGAAATCTGAACTGCTTAATGCTATCAGATACTCACTCTGAAATAGAAAAAAAGTATATCTGAGACGCTGTCAAGAGCTCAAAGGAAGAGACCCAGGCATTCTTTTATTCTCTTCTAGTTTTGTGCTGTAACCACTCTGCATGTCTGGATTGTATTGTTGCAGTTTGCTCCTTTGTGTTTTATTTGGCAAAACAAACGTAGTACTCCAAGCACACTGGTAGGTGAGTGGGTTTTGAAAATTATGGTAGTAATGGCACAGTTAGAAACAGTGTAAGAGAAACTTCAAATTTGCATCTCAGTGCGGCTGTATTATGTAAAAACAGGTTTTATAGAAAAGTGAAGGAAGAGGTTGATAAAGGATTGAGCTGTGCTAGTCCTGAAATTACCACGATGCATTCCTTTCCCACTTTTATACTACCCATTTGTGGCTGCAGCAGCACAACAAACATACAGGCTTTGTTTGAGCTTTGTGTGGTATAGAGGTTCTGGTAGCTTCTGACATAAATGAGCAAATGGGCATAATTTTTAGTCTGGAGTCAACCTAATGTATACTCCTGTCTTTGTATTCCAGACATAGTTCACTTCAGTCATTTATTTATGCTCTCATGGGGTTATCAAAGCAATAGAAAATATTTCACAGGGAGGAGGATTCCTTACGTGATAGGAATCTTTGTGCGTTATTGTTCATCTTATGGTCATGGTTGGTTTGTTTCCATGTTTGCTAAGGCCCTGTGGCCAGATCCTGTACTCTAGGTACTCTGCTACCACTGTGATCAGTTTCCTCTGTTTCTGCTGCCAATTTCTTTCAACATGATCATCTGAAAATAGCTTACTTATTGAAAGCAAAAAGCTTGTGTACTTTATTTATATATGTATTTTTTTTAATGATCAAGGGATTAATTAATTCCTTGTGTTCCACTGTCCCAGCACTGGCCTGATTTATTGCATCATGGCCATGACACCCATGGCTTTGGAAAAGCCATAAAAATTTCACATGCCCTCTGCTCTTCACCCATGTCATTTTGAAGGACTGGCCTAATCGGGCAAACGACAGGGAGCAGAAAGAAATATGCTTCATGGATAATTAAAATTGTGGGTTTTTTTTTTTTTTTTTTTTTCCTTGTTGGTGTTACGTTTAGTTCAGAATAATTCATTTGCATTTTGGGAAGCTAGGTTTTGTAATTCAGATTACCTGAGTAACCTGAATTCTGTGTTTGGAACATTGGTTTCAATAATTGACATTTATATTCATTCCCAGAATACATTTTGGCCTTTTTGCAGAAATGAAACAGGGAAATAAAGCTTCTTCAGTGCAGCAGTTATTATGAGCACAGTATGAAATCCACATGTGTTTGTGGAGGCGATGTAATAGCTGTCTGTAGGAATACTGTTTTACTACCAGGAGGTAGTATTAATTGGTACTTAGGGGAGGTAAGCCCCTGTGTTTCATGAAGTATGAGTGTTCAAAAAAAGAATACATGGTTAAGGGAAGTTTTGAATAATGTGCAGACTGTTAGATTGAGATTAACCATTTTCTGAGTGAACAACTATTTTTTAATACACTTTCCCTATCAAGGAGCCATACACCAGAAAGAAGTTGGAGCAACAGTTGTGTGTGTGGTGGAGATACCCAAATATAACTTTACTTCCCTGCAAAATCATATGCGTAGTGTATCGAGTGGAATAATTGCATGCAGTACTGCCTTGAGAAAAGCAGTTCTCTCTTGTTTACCCTCTTACTGTGTCCTCCTCAGCTTCGGTTACATAACTTGTTAAAATCTCCTGAAGCGCATTGCTGGAGGACACATGCAGAGACTTTCTTTCCTTAATGAAATACTACAGCTGAACAACAAAAGCTGCACAAAAGATTTTAGTATGACATTGTTTCAGATGTAGTATTTTAGTTTTTCCTGGTGTTCAAGCATCTATCTTCGCACGCCGTGTGTTTTTTTAAAGAGTGGTAATGTAAAAGGTTAAGGAACATTTTCACCTAGAACTGTGTGTTTCTGATGAACTCCCATTTTCCCATAGCAATTTCAGTAACCACACGCTGTTTTACAGGAAGAGTGACTTGAGGATATTGCCTGATCTCTCTACCTCCCATGGTAAACCTTCTGTTTGTTTTGTGAATTTAGTAGTCAGAGGTGCATGATAAAACTTGCTGTCTCTTACTTAATGACACTTCACAGCCAGTAAGGCTGCCAGACTGCTGTACAACTTTCCTTTCTACTGCAGTAAGCAATGTGGGGGAACAGATCACAAGTTATTTTCTTTCCTAATCCCTTATATTGACTGTAACACTTAAGTCTATAAATAGATAAGCACAATAAAATAAAAGGAGTAAATGGAAGATCTTCACAGTTTCAAATGGTCTAAAGAGAAGAAGAAGCTGCGGGAAAAGTGCAGGAAGAACCAAGTCAAGAAAATGGAGGTTTTCAGATGAGCGAAGCATGAATGATAAAGTTGGGAGAACATGTTGAGCTGCATTTATCATAGTAAGTTTTATTGGAAATATATATATATATTATTTTCTGGAGGATAAAATCACACCAGAGGAGCAAACTGAAACCAAATGTTTCAGCTTTCTCCAGTGGCACCAGTTAACAAAGTAGGGACACTTAAAATAATGTGTGCTGTTTTGTTCAGAACAGTACTGAATCAGAAGTCCTTTAATAAGTGGCTGACCCGACTGCTTTAAGGGTAAGGGATGAGTAGTTTTGCTCACACACCGAGACGACCTACACTATCAGTTATTTTCTTCTGATTATGGAGTTTGTGATTTCCCTTGTGTGTTTTTAGTTTTCGATATAGAAATTCTCTTTGAAATACCCTGCTCCCTGAAGAATAGTCAAACATTGAGGACTATTTTAGTACTTATTTCTGTCGCCTTTTACTTCCGAAAACTTTTACAAAAAAACCCCATCACTGTTATCAGAGAATCCAGGAATGTGCCCTAATTTGAGGTTTGTGCACAGATGCTATATACCTCACCACGTGAGCAGTATATGACTCAGTGTTGGAGGAGCAAAAGCAGATGTACTTTTGGAGGAGATAATTGCAACAGATGTGTAAAGGGCTCACAGTGCTGCAGGCTTTAGTATTTTTAATGTGAAATTTTCAATTTGCTTTTTTCTCCCAGGGTTTCAGGTGAGAATCTTAGGTTTCCTTTCTTTCAAAGAGGAGTGAGCTCTCTGTGAACTGGGACCTAAGTCCCTCTTCCCATTGTCCAAAAGGACAACCTTCACCATGGTTACCAGATGGAAATAGAGCCTGCATGCTTGTTTGCAGTGCTTCTTTTGAGGGCAGATAAACCCGCATTGCTGTTCTTAGATTACTCATAGGAATCCAGCAGGATTAATTCTCTGCTGGAAAAGAGCGAACCTTTTCTTGAATGAAGAAAATGGTTGGTAAAAAAAACCATGGAATTTCAGTCATTCTAACTTTTAAAAATTGAGACTTTCAGTTTTGAGATTCTAGTTGCATGTTATTGCTGATTCACTTCAAATAAGAAAAAAGAGTATTAGAGTACATTTATAAAGTATATTAAAAAATATATGATGATTTGAGCATCATGACATCCAGAAGTAGACTACTAAAACATAGCTGGATAGTATTCAAATGTTGTTAAGTCCTGTATGGTTTTATATAGCTGTCTGTTTTACTTTCATTTCCAATCCAAAATGGTCGTAAGTCTTTTAAATGTAAGCAATCAGTGTGTGAGTATCTATTCCACTGGGAAATATCTTTGTTGTAATCTGTCAAAATGATATTGGAGAAATAACTCGCTGGCCCTCTTAAACCATGACTGAGAAATATACTGTTATTACTTTTAGATCAGTGAGAGTAAAGGTATGTGTTAGACTAAGGGGACTAAGGTACTACGAGTTTGAGCTGCACATTGAAAATAAGAAGAGTGCTGCTCTGAAAGCAGTGCCTCCTATTTTATTGTGTTGGCTGATGACATCAGAGGCAGATGTTGGTGGTATGGCAGGAGAGGCTGAACCTTCACATCAGTGTTCTGTTGCATGTTGTTGCTGTGTGACAGATGGCAGCAAAGGGGCAGTCTGACAGAATGGTGTCTGACGTGGAAGTGCAGATGAAGCAGTGGTGTGTCATGGAATTGCTACGTGTGGAAAAAATGACACCCATTGACATTCATTGATGCTTGCTGAACGTTTGTGGAGACCAGCTAGTGGATGTGTGAGCACAGCGTGGTGGTGGGTGCTGTGTTCCAGCAGTGGTGAAACTGTGATGTGAAAGACAAGCCACGTGCTGGACAGCTGTGCAGATTTTTATGAGTTTCACATGCAGGCTCTTGTTCATCCCTGGCAAAAGTGCACAGCTAATGGTAATGACTGTGTCGAAAAACAGTGTTTCGTAGCTGAGAATTTGCTCTATCAAGTAGTGTTATTGTGCTCTTTTTGTAGTTTCCATGGAAACAAGTAGGAGGTATTACTTTTGGAGTGACCTACGTATACGTAAAGAAAACTGCATTTAAAGTCTGTTCATCTCAGTGCAGCTTCTTTGCAGTTTTGGGAGCAGTTTTGTTCTGAAGAGCTCATATTTTGCACATTTGGGCAACAGATAATGCTCTTCCATATTCTGAATGCCAGCTTCAGACGTTTCTTCCTTGATTCAGCCACTGTTTTCCCTGTCCTACAGGTCATAAAGTGTTAGAAAATTAACTTTATCATCCAGCACCACTAGAAACATGAAAGAGACAATAGTGCATTTAAAATGTTCCTGTTCAAAATATTTTCGGCACAATTAAAAGTTGGTTTCTAATCAAAGTATAACAGAAAGTTAAACTGACTCCTGAAAAAAGCAGTGCATGAAGCAAAGCTGCCTTCAGTCAGGTTTATCAACACACCTAAGCTTCTTATCTCGGTGTGCACCTTTTGCAAATGCATACATTTGTTTCATACTTGCTTCTTCCAATTACTTTAGCAATTTTCTAAATGCCCCTAAGCATTGGTTTCTGTATGAAAAAAAATACTCTTCTACAGTGTGTGCAGCTGAAGTACAGTTATAGGTTCATTAGCTATTTTCTATTTTAGCATGTTCTACAGTATTTCAACTTAATTAGTTTCAGAACTCTGTTTAAAAGAACACAGCTATATTTTGTATCCATTGAAGTTTTCTCATTGCTTTAAAGTTTTCACAGTATGTAAGAAAGAAAACTTCATAAAGTTTTGCACCAAAAGTAATATAATAAAAACATTTACACAAGCTCAATAATGAAAGAAGAAAGTGCAATTTTGCAGGTTGTTCCTTGTGTATTTTTTAAGATTGCATCTTTGACTTCCATAGTACTTTTGATAGCAGTGAATAAAATATTTCTCTCAAATATAGCAAGAAAATACAGTGTTCAGCACAACACTGATTGTAAATTTGGTTTCCTAATATTGTTATTCTAGATTTTATTCTAGGTTAGCTTCCTGTCAATTCTCTTTTTGTTGGAATTTAACATTATACACTACATTTTTTTAAATAGGAAACGTCACTGAATATATCTGTTCAGTATTTTTCTTTGTGTCATGCTCTTGTGCTGAGCTACTTGTTAGCAACCAGCTGTCATCTCTATCAAGAGTTGTGGTGTAGGATTATTGGAGTCTGGATGCTGTTTGCAACACACCATTGCATTGTTCTGTTGTTCTGTTCACTGTTGTTCTTTGCCTCTCCCTATGTGATCTATCTATATAAATATATACATATATATTCTATATTGTTCTGTTGTTCCATTCTTCTGTTCACCATTGCACCACAGCATTGTTCCACGCTATCTTGGAAGCACTGTGTAAGTCTTTACACCAGAGGGTTAGTCCTTGGCTGATGTTTTAGGATGCACCGTGCTGTCCAGCCCACTGCCTCACACAGTGAGGTCATTTTTCTGGTGCTTGCTTCAGTTTGGATGATGCTCTGGAGGGTTCTTCTGTGCTGTCATTGTGTGTGCTTTTAGGCTGTGCTCTTTGCTGCAGCATTCCCGCTCCTGGGATGAGTTTTCTTCCTCCTCTTTTGCATCCCAAGAAAGAGGAGTAGTGCGAAGGAAGAGTAGTGTTAATAAATGTTTTGGTTCAAGCTAGATACTGAGCTGTGACCTTTGCAGTACTTGAGACTTGTGCTTAATCACGGATAGCCATGTTTGTCTCACAGAGAACAGAGTGTGTGGTATGCTAAGGTTATTAAAAGGCAAGGTAGAATACTGAGAGAACATGGCACTTTGCTGTGTGTTCCTTCTCCTTGTAACACACTGTCGTTTTACTTACACCATGGCCTTATCTGAGAGTAATTTCTTAAGCTGAGTACTGAAATAGTGTATGTATGAGGTGCAACAGGATCAGGGACTATGAAAAGGCAGGAACCTTGCAGCGGAGATGCGTGCTGCAGACAATTTATCACAGCTTCTTGATGGCCTGCTTCAAATCTGGGTTCAGGGCATGACAAATGACTTAAGAAAAGAGAACCCGTGATTGACAATCTGGTGTTGGTTGTAGTGGTCATCTTAGGGTGTGGACATCTACTCTTAGGGAACTAGTCTAAGACTGTGCTTTACATCCCTACTAATAGCTGTTGGGTATTAGTGACTTCAGACAGTGGTTACTGTGATCCGATAAAGCTGTCCTGTAATTGTGTTACTGAAGCTTCAAGTTATTGAGAAATTGAGGCAAATGGAGCATGCTATCAGATGGTAGAGCTCACTCCTAGTACTCTGCAGATCCATGCTCTGATTTAACTGGCTGTAAGTGCCAACTTTGATTTCTACAGCATAGGGCACCCAGATAACGTGAGTTTTTAACCTTCTGGTTTTTCTTCTGTAAATTCTAATTAAAAGAAAATGTATTTTCCTGTAGCAATGCCTTTATGATTTCTGTCATTTGCTACAAGTGCTTCATATTTTCTTAGAATTTAAGAGTTAGACAAAGGACTATGACACTTTCAATGTCACTTTTGATTTAGAAGTCTGCTGTGTTGTTTTATCTATTTTCCTCAATTTTCTTCTTTTTTTAAAGACTGTGCCATTAAAATAAAAACTCCTTTCCTCATCTGTTTCAAAACTAATGAGAAAGCCCTACTGGGAAAATTATACATGGTCTCTACATCAACAAGAATGTCTTTCCCAGGTCAGCAGGAGGAAAAATTGCAGTGAAAAAGAAAATTGGTAGTTATTTTTTAGAGGTTATTTTTAAAGGTAATTTCAGAGTGACAATTTTTTAGAGAAACATGCTTATTCAAATTGTCATTATTTCTTACTCATTTGTTATCACAAAATCCTTAATAGTGCTAATTAGTGAACTGAGTAAATGAAATAATCATATAATTTTTTAAATGAGTGATTTTTAGAAAAGCAGTCAAAACATCGTTATATGCTGAGGCTCTTGTGTCCTTCAGAAAAGACTAAAATACATTTAAACAAAGAATGCTGTTCAGCCTCAAAAGATAAATTGCAGATTGAAAGAGAGAGGTCAGTGCTCAGGACACCTAATACACCAGCTCTATGTGAAGGGCTGTGTGCCCATAGAATTGAAAAAGAATCCAGCACGTATGCTGCTCGGTCTAATTATAACGTTACAGATGGCCATTACATAAGGAATGCCTCTAAATCAATATTGTCCATGCAGAGAGGCTTCTAAGTATACCTGATGCTGAAAGAAAGTGCAGCAGCTCTCTCTGTTTATCTCCAGGAGCATAGGGCTTGAAGTAGAGAGATGCGTATTCCCTTTGCAGTCACTGTACACCATTCTAGTCTCTCTTGCACCAGTTGGATACTTGCAGTTGATTTTCTCTATCTGATCACTGGTTTCCCTTCTACTTATTTTTGTTTTTACTGTATGCATACATCAGACTGGACTGTATATTAGATGGATATAGATACATTTTATTGAAAATGAATTATGTGCCCTATGCAAGGTCTTTTTGTTAGAAGTGAGAATACAGTGATGCAGTGACCACAGTGTGACTGAGTTTTTTTTGAAGGGAGGTGAACCTAGCTGGAAGAGGAGTAACATGCAGAAGCATTAAATGCCCAAAGGAAATTTGTCTCTAAGTGTGTATGAAAGCTATCACTGAGTTTCCACTAACAGAAATAATGAGGAGCAGTATGTTAACACGGTATCTCCAAGTATATGCTTTAGAAAGTTGGAAAGAAAATTCCCCCTTAACTGATCAATACAACTGTGGTTGAAATTGGGACAATTTAAGTTTAGGGATAATGCAGGATTAGACATGGAATATGTCTATACTGCTATAATACTGACTGGAAAGCAGCCCCCCACACCCCCTGAAGTGTCTTGGGGATAGTAGCTGTGGAAGAGGCTTATGGTTTTATTAGTGGTCCATGCAGTTCATGTTTTAAGCTAAAGCTGGACTTCAGCATCTAATCTCTATCACAATCCACATATAAAATACAAAATCACATGATAATTTGCCTTCTAAACCAGCATGCCAGGTTTGGCTTCCATCAAGCTTGTCTGTGTGTTCCTACAGATGCTGTGTAAGAATTGCATGAGATCTGAACACAGGGTGCATGGGGCATGATACTACCTGATGCACATTCATAGTCTAAATGGAGTAATGTAAGTATCATACCTGATACTCTCTGGTTATTGCTGAGCAAGGCCATTGCTAGAGTGTTGTGGATTTTTGGCTGTGGATCTTTCATAGCATATGGCTTTTCACAGTGTTGTACTCTTCCTTAAGAAACATGCAACTTTTGGGCAGGGCAGGCAGTATTTGGGATTTCACTGTTGCTGTGTTTGGAAATACCAGCTGTTCTGCTAGATTAGTGTCTGTAGGTCCATTTGAATATTGCACATTTAGTATTTAGATTAGATTGTTAGGATTTAGCTATGAAATGGATAGCAGCTACGCTACTGTTTGGTGATTAATGGTGAAAAAACATAATGAGTTGAAGGACACTTGCTCTTTTTGGGAGTTACTTTCAAGCAACCCTTTTAATTCAAATGAGAGCCTTATTTTTAACATGCATTGACTTTTTAGCATTTGAAGACTGACATTGCAGTTTTTGTGTTTGTGATTAATGCCACGTTACGTTACAAAGTTATGTGTTTCAGTATGGTTGAAACAATGATGTAGGTTGATCAGGATACTAGGACCTTACTTATATTAAATGGCATGGTTAGAGTGGTTGTCTAGTTGATTTAGTTAGCTCTACAGCACAGCGTGGAACAGATGTTAGTTTATTATCAGCTTGCTGTGGAGATAACAATGTAAGGATGGAGGAAATAAAGAACAGGCATACTGGTAAATTACGTAGCACAGCGTGAGCTATAAAGTTGCTGTTTGGTGTTGCTGTATTGCGATGTATTGCAGATGTTAAAAATATTCTAGCTTTTTGCTTAAGGCTGACAAAAACTGCTTTTACACCTTTAAGTACACTGGTGGTTATGTCAGAACACATCAATGCTTTAGCTTTGGGGAGAGTCCCTGAGCTGAGAAGTACATCAGAGTGAAGAGGTTTTATAGGAGAGTGCCTGCACATAGGCTTCTGCTTCTACATAAGGAACGAGAAAATGTAAAAGGAATGGCAGTCATAAAGGTGGTATCTCAGCTGGAATACTGATAAGGAAAAGTCTGTAGAAAGGGGGACTGCCAGGATCTTCTGTCCTGCAGCAACAGTGCCCATTTTCCATAGATGGTAATACTATGAAATACACAGAAATGTGACTTACTCCTGTGTTGTTTCTTAACCCTGTCGCTTCCGGTGAAAACTCTTCCAGGGTGTTGTTAATCTGATGATGTGTAGCTCCAGTTTCTAACTGTGCTTCTGAACATCCATTTTGTGTGTCAGTGATGTCTATAGCTTTAGCTTTTTCCTTCCTCTATCCTACATCCTTGATTTATTTATAGAGAGCACTCTCATTACCTCCCAGCCTACTTTTTACCAAGCTAATTTAAGAAGTCTCTGTTAGCATTCTCTTTGTACTAACTCCTCTTTGCTTCCCTGGTTGTTCTAGTAGCTTATCCCTGCATCTGCTTCAATCTGAGTTCTTCTTTTTTTTTTATTTGAAGACAGATGACCAGTAAAGTTCACAGAATTCCAGTTTAGATTTTGCCTGTTCCTTGTAAAATGGCTTTAATGTGTTTTTCATTTCATTTCTGCTGAAAATGCCTCCCTTGATACAGCCACAGATTGCAACATCCTTTTTCACACTGCATTTATCTGATTCTTTGTATTCATTGATTAATACACCCAAGTTATACTCCTCCTATACTCCCGCTGATGGAAATTCTTGCTATTTCTTGCTGTTTCCAGAGTGGCTGACCTTGACTTTGTGCGATTGCATTTTGTCGCTGCTATCACTTCAGTCTTTCAAGGCAATTCAGTGCTTGCAGTGCGGTGTTCTGTTCTTCTTCTGTATTGATAGAGGTACCAGTTTTGCTTTTAACCAGCATCCACTTTCATTACTGTGATCCAGTTTTGTGTTCTGTTTTTGTTATGTGATTAGTTCTTAGAATGGTTTGTGAGTACGCCTTCTCTTAATCTCACTCTAGCCTGATAATTTCATTCCACACTGTAAGCTCACCTAGTAAGGCTCTTCTGTATTTTGCAGTAGAGTTGCTCCTTTCTGTCTTAATTACTGGTGTCCATGCAGTTTGTTATAGTAGGACTTACAGAAGTCCCTATTTTCAAGGTGTTCATTTCCATGATCTAACAGTTTAGGTTACCTCTACAGTATAAGTTAGCCTGGACTAACTAAATCCAGCCTTTTTTGGTATGTAGGATCTGCCTATTAGAACAACAAATGATTTGATGTGAATGCCTAATGAAGAAAATGAAGTTCTTCAGTGTCAGAGGAACTGTTCACAGCTGTTTCTGTGTGTTTCTCTTGAACTTGTCTGAATGTAAAATGTGTGTGCTTACAAATGCAGGCTTACTGTCTAGGCCTGCTTTTAAAAAATGCATTGGGCAAGTAATTGGGAACCCTGGTGATACTTCATTTATGGATTCTAAAAATAAACTAAGAACTACATTGAGTTCTGTTCGGTGCTTGCTGCATGCTGTGAGAAAAAGGTGAAGGATTTTGCAGTTTCTGTGAGATGCTAAGTTTTCCTCTGTATGATAAAAAAGAATTCCAAAGGGAGTAGAAAAAATTCCAGTTCTGCTTTCCTAATGGGCCAGTCTTGGGATTAGAGAGTATCTTAATGAGGTATACTCGAGCCTGCTTTTCTTGCACAGAAACGTATCCTACGGAGCTGCTGGAAAAAGTCTACAGTGACGTGCAGTGACTTCCTTACCAAACATGATTGTTAGTCATAGATCCTGTCTGCGTCAATCTCACTAGCCTTCATCTTGATAGTACCTGACTGCCTCCTTTGTATATAAAAATAGAAATGACAGCCTCTCTCCCTCAGTGTTTTTAGCTCAATTAGTTGGGAGCTGCAAGTGTGCAGCACTCTGGGGAGCAGCTAAATGCAGGGGTTGCGGCTCCGCTTCTCAGTTGTAGTAAGGGTCTGCTGTTCTTTGCCCAGGAGCCAGTGCTGCTGTGTGAAGGCCCGGTTGCAGAGCCCTGCTGGCACAGAGCAGCTTCCCACCACGACTTGGTGCAGGGCACGGACAGCATGCTGATAGCAGCCTGGAGCTCAGAATGCAGCATCCCCCAGAACAGTGCTGGGGGGCTTCCACGAGTTCTGTCTAGGTGGCAGGCTCAATTGTGTGCAAGCTAGGTTTCTGTAAATGTTTTTGTTAACGTTTGCTTTTCACCGCAATCATTTCAGTAAGTCGTGGTGCAGGTCAGAAATATGTTATGGGGTGTCTTTTTTCTCAGTTGCAGTTAAGGATGTGAGTGAAAGCGTGCTGATTACAGATAGCTATAAATTATTTTCTTCTGTTTCTATCTTAGTGTTCAGTGACACCATTGAAGATGAATGATGCTATGCAGCAGAGAAGAATAAATACTTTATTTGCTTTGAAGAATATAGATGCATCTATGAAATGCTCATTGCAGTGATTACTTGACAGAAACTAGTGGAATAGAAGTTGTGCCAAAAGACTCCAGTTTTGTTAGAACTGAATTTTATGCAAAGGGAAAAGATGTAGAAATTCATGCAGATGTCTCTTCCCTCTGTAGGCTATGTTGATCCTATCCAAAGTAAACAAAGAATGTGCTCTGTTCTTTCTCAGTATTCCTAATTCTTATTTTTTAGGATTGGAAATAATGCTTATTGTTACTTTCTATCTGTCTGCTCAATCTTATTGCTTCTTCACTTGATGTAATTAATCTTTTAATGGTATGTTTTTATTGGGGAAGATTGCTGTGATTCAGCATAAGAATGCTAGTGACTTATAATCTAAGAGAAGAAACAAACAAACTGCTGATGAAGTTGCACATAACCCTCATTAGTATTCTAAAATGAAAGGTAATGCAAGGTTATGTGTTTTTTAATAACAAAAGCTATTTTAAAAGTTATATTTTAATCTTGATACCGTCAGGGGGTGCAAATGCAATATGCAGAGCTTAAGGACTTTGGGGAACTTTGCTTTTAGGGAGAATTGTTTAAAAACAAGACAGTTCTGAGAGAGAAACTGAAAAAATGTACATAACGTGTATACACACATACATATATGTTTACATGTATGTATACAGTCTATTTCTGTTCCCCATACTCCACCAATTACGCATTTTTCTTGTAACATCAGAAGGTGTTTAAGTAGCTGTGTATCACAGCACCTCTGTATTGAGAATTCTTCTACTCAGGGCAGAGTGTGATGCTTCAGTACAGCATTAGCAATTATGAAATGCAATCCAAAGTGAGAGAAGATGAAAGAAATGAACTTGTAAATTTTCTCGTGGGAGATATGGCCCAGAGCACAATGGGGAAGGCATTACAGTGATGCCAGATAAACTTCTGGGATGTTCAAGCTCAATTTAACCTTCAATTGTAACGCTGCTTTTGTGAAAGCACTCCCAGGAGTAACAGGGAGTGAGCCAGGCCAACCGTATCTTCAGATAAGTTTGTTTTAGCCATTACAATTGAATGTCAATAGATGAATTTGGAAATCTGTTCAACCTGAAATTTCATTTAATAAAAAAAACAGAGAACTATAATATGGCTTAGGCTGAAAGTACTGGTTTTGATAAACTTGTATGATGCTGCACCTTAGTAACCCCCTTCAAGTGGATTTGTGTGTCTAAGGCTTTGTGTATGTAGGTTTCAGATTGTGAAAGGCATTTGAGTAATAGAGTGGTCCTGCATTGCAGAGGCACTCCTGTGCTGAACAGAACTCAAGGTAAAAAGTAGAATTCTTATTAATGAGTTGTCACTGTATTTTATAGGCACAGTCAAATATTTTTTGAGTGTTTCAAATGTGCTGGGAATTGGTGCACAAGTATGTAAATGTGAGGTTGCTTTTTTGTCCTTTCCCTTTATGGATGTGAAATTTGGCATGTCTTGGCTTTGCCTTTTTTAAGACAATAGTGACACTAGACTTAAGCACCCCAAGATCTCTTAAATTAATTTTGAAAGATCAGTTTCCTCTTTGTTGTGATGTGCTTGAAGGTGATTATTTTTTATTGTTATTTATTTATGCTTGGACAAGGAAAGCTTAATTCATCTCGTTTGCCAGTTACCATTATTTACAGTAAAAAACAGAGCTAACTCATTATCTCTTTTTAATACAGTAACATCTGGCAAATGTCATCTAGATCATAAGATGAAACTCAGAAGAATCACTAGAGGTTGTGGATACTATGATCTTGGCTGCACCTTTGAGGGACCATGTTGGCATCAGATGGATCATAATTGACCAGGAGGGGAAAGAGTATACAAAGCAGCAGGCTGTCTGGATTCATTATGAGAGCTTTAAACTAGATTTGATGGGGGAAGGAGGTGTTACCTTTTACGTCACGTTACGTGACAGAGGAGAGCCAGAGAGCACTGTCATTTCAGGAAGCGGTGGGGGAAAACTTCATATTTTTCCCAGAGAATTTTGGGAGGGCTCCTCTTGGAAGGTAACTCAATGGACAGACCAGCTGAAGTGCCACTGCACCAATGCACGCAGAATGAGAAATAAGCAGGAGGAGAAACCATAATGTAATTATGAATTACATTAATAATTTGTATCATGGAAATGTGATTGGATGAATCACACATCTGGAATACTTCGGTTGAGGGCTGCAAGATTTTTAGAAGGGATAGGCAATGTAGGAAAGGTAAGAGCTGCCTATGAGAAACAGTCATTAGGTTGAGAGCTTGTACGTTTCTACAGGGATATTGCTCAGATGCCATCTACCTGGACTTGAGCATGGCCTTTGACATGATATCTCACCACATCCTCATCTCTGTATTCGAGAGACAGGGATGTGAAGACAGGACTATACGGTGGATAAAGAATTGCTTGGATGGTTGCAACCATAATGCTGTGGTCCGTGGTTCTACGTCCAGGTGGAGGCCTGTGACAAGTTGTATCCCCCAGGGGTCAGTCTTGGGACTGGTACGTACGAGCACCTTTATCAGTGATCTAGACAGTGGGATTCAGTGCACCCCCAGCAAGTTTGCAGATCACACCAAACTGAGTGATGCTTTTGACACAATAGAAGAAAGCTGTGTCATCTAGAGTGGTCTTCACAGTCTCAAAAAGTGGGATCGCAGGAAGCTAGTGAGGTTCAACAAGGCCAAGTGCAAGGTGTTGCTCTTGGGTCAGGGCAATCCCAGGTATGTTTACAGACTGGGAGGAGAAATCCTTGAGAGCAGCTCTGCGGAGGGGGATTTGGGGTTCTGGTGGATGAAAGACAAGAGCCAGCAAAGTGTGCTTGCAGCCCAGAAGACTGACTGTATCCTTGTCTGCATCCAGAGAGGGGTGGCCAGCAGGGTGGGGGAGGTGATTGTCCCTTTCTACTCTGCCCTTGTGAGGCTCATATGGTATATGGCATCCCAGTTTGGGGTCTCCAACACAAGAGAGATGTGGAGCTGTTTCATCAGGTCCTGAGAAGACCACAAAGATGATCAAAGGGCTGGAGGGACCTTTCATGAAGAAAGGTTGAGGGAGCTGAGCTTTTTTACTGTGGAGAAGAAAAGGTTCTGGGGAGACTGCATTGCAGCCTTCCAGTACTTGAAGGGAGGTTGTAAACACGAGGGAGACTCACCTTTTATGCAGGGAGATAATGACAGGAGAAAGGGCAGTTGTTCTAAACTAAATGAGGGGAAATTTAGACTTGCTGTTAGGAAAAAATTCTTTACTCTGAGGGTGGTGAGGCACTGGCACAGCTGACCAGAGAAGTTGAGGATACTTCATCCCTGGAGATGTTCAAGGCCAAGCTGGGTGAGGCTGTGGGCAGCCTTATGTAATAGGGGACTGGAACTCAAGCTGTTCTGTGTTTCTATGATGATTCTCTGTGGAAAATAAAAGAAGATAGCTTTCAAATTGTATTTAAAAAAAAAAAAAAAGAGAGTAAGAGTTAATAAGGTGAGTGCATAAAGGAAAGGCTGTGTCATTAGTAAGAGGAAAATGGATGTGACACTGCTACAAGACCTTTTATTTCTATTCAAAACCCATACTCTTAGGAAGAACTCGACTCAGTAGGTAGCATGCAAAATCTGGAAGCTTATTTCGGAGTTTTAAGAAGTGCGAAAACTATTTTTATTCCCCTGAGAGCTTGGGATTATGGAACACAAATAACTTCCTAGACTTACTGTTACTGGAAAGTTATACTGTTGAAACTGAGGAGACCAACTGTGTTTTTACATGAACTAAATTACGTTAGAAAGCATATGTAAGTGCTGTCACTCTTTATGTGGCTGGGGGAGCTTATGTTTCTGTCTTGTGCTACACAGACTTAAGAACCTAACATTTAAAATATTGACCATCACAACTGTATTAATAAAAATCCACCAAAAAAAGCATGCAATTAAATTTTTATTCCTCAGTTGACAGATCTGTTAATCCATATCAGCCTTGGTCTTACTTTCCAGTCATCATGCTTAACTGATATTTCATACATTGTTTCCATAAGTATTTGATGAAGAGAAATGCATTTCAGTGTAATTGCTGAAATATCCTGCTAGAAGTTTGATCCTTACAGGTAGGTTATTGTTGTAGTTTTGTAGGCTTTAAATTCATCTAAGTTTCATATACTATAAGTTCAGTATGCAGATAGAAAGTACTTACACAAAAAGAGTTAATAGAAGTCAATCTAGCAGCAGTGTATTCATTTTTTTATATGTGCTATAGGTATATTTTGTGTATGCATTCTGGGTTGACCATATGGTTCAAGTATTCATTAGTACTTTAGGTATTTAAACACTTGGCACTTGTAGACACTGTTAAACATTCCTATATAAACATCCTGCTTGTAAAGGCTGACAGAAAAAAAGACTGTCTTCCAAGTTGCTCAATAAATTATTGAAATTCCTCTAGTTATGGGTTTCTTACTGGTTCTGAAATGTGCTGTAACAGTAGCATCACGATTACTGTCTACCATTCAATTGCTGCTACTAGCAGTGATGTAATTTCATCTTTCTGCCACAGAATTAGATGCAACTACTTATTTTAATTGACTTCATTGCTTGATGTTGCTGGAAAGAACTCCAAGTCTGATTACAGGGAAGTAACCACTTTTTAAGGCTTTACTTTAATTCACTGATTTTAAAGTTTATACGTTAAGTTACTTGAGGATGAATTACACAGTGTCAGATTGCACCCTCAGCAAGTTTGCAGATGATGCCAAACTGTGTGGTGTGGTTGATGTGCCTGAAGGACAGGTTGCTGTCCAGAGAGATAGCAACTGGCTTGAGCAGTGGGCCCAGGTGAACCTCATGAGAACTCAAGAACCCAGGTCTTGTACCTCGATAATGGCAGTCTCTGTTATCAGTACAAGCTGGGGGATGTAATGGTGGAGGACACCACTGCCAAAAAAGACTTTGAGGTACTGGTGGATGACCAGCAGTGTATCCTCGCAGTCTAGATAGCCAACCATACCTTGAGCTGCATCAAAAACAGTGGCCAGCGGGACAGGGAGGTGATCCTCCCCCTCTGCTGTGTGCTGGTGGGACCTCATCTGGAACACTGCATCCAGGTGTGGAGTCCTCAATACAGAAGAGACATGGACCTGTTGGAGGATGTCCAGAGGATGGCCACAGAAATGGTCCCAGGGATAGAACACCTCTCCTATGAGAACAGGCTGAGAGCTGGGGCTGTGCAGCATGGAGAAGCCTCTGGGGAGGCTTTTCAGTATCTAAAGAGTGGCTGTAAGAAGGAAGTGAACAGACTCTTTAATGGGATCTGTTATGATAAGACAAAAGGAAATGGTTTCAAACTAAAAGAGGGATGATTTAGGTTGGACATAAGGAAGAAGTTCTCTACAATAAAGGTGGTGGGAGAGCTGGTAAATACCCTGTTCTTGGAGCTGCTCAAGGCAAGGCTGGACCAGGCTCTGAGCATCTCATCAAGCTGTAGATATCTCTGTTTGCAGGGGAGTTGAACTGGGTGACCTTTAAAAGTTCCTTCCAATTCAGAAAATCCTGTGATTCTATGGAATTGCATTGAAGTGGTATGATTTTTCATGGAGCAATTAGAATCTCTTGTGTTAGCCATGATTTGCAGAAGTTGGAAGAGCTACTTTAGTGTTGTTTCTTTACAGTTGTCTTTTAATGAAAGATTTCTTTAAAAATAATCAACTTCTGAATTTGTTTTAGTCTTTCAAGACTTTAAAAACTGTGTTCAAGATTTAAAAATTTTCTCTTTGTAAATCATGGATAAGACATCTTTATGCATTGCCTAGATGTGATGCTGAATGAAGAGAAAATTTTTTTATGGGCATCATTTTATTTTATTTTTTAATTGTGATTACAAAAATATCGTTGAATTTTCTTTTGGAGAACACCAAAAGCATTTGTTGTTAATTGCTAGGCTAAACATGTTGCTTTAGAGTCAAAACACCTTTGGAATGTCTAGGTTCTAGGATAATAGACTGGTTATCAGCAAAAGATATGACTGACCTCAAGGTGAAAGAGATTTGTCACTGTAAATGGAGGGCTGCAAACAGGTTTGTCTTGTGTTTTCTGGTCTCATCTGTGACGTTTGCTGCAACATTAAAGCATGCTGGCAAATGTTTCAGTAGGCTGATAGTGATGTGTGCTTTCCTCCTGCCATCAGTTTTTTGGTTCATAAAGCAGACATTTTGTTTGCCGTATCAGATTTTTTTCTTTCCCTCTCCTCACGCACAACAACAACAAAGGAAAAAAAAAACAACACCTCAACACCAAAACCAGAAAAAATAGCTCTTTCTAATGCACATTCATCAGTATGTGAAAACTTGACATTCTACTGGGACAGAATTACATTTGAAATACTTATTTTCCATTGTAATTTGATCCAAACCTTCTCCTTTACAGATTTTAGGAAGAGAAAGGCAAAAGTAAAATGCTACTCGCAGAATGCTTGTTTGGGAAACTGCTACGGGTCGTGGCTGGGGGTTGTTTCTCAAATAGATGCTCAGCTCAGTGAGAGAGAGAGCACTTCCAAGCATTGCTGTTCTAAGAAGGAAGATTCAGTTGTCGTTTGGTAAATATCTAATTATGGATTGATGGGGGAGCAGATTGTAGAATTGATGCACGTTTAATAAATTATCCTGAATTAATTATTCATCTAGCATTTTAGACTTCCAGGCTACAAATTCAAGCACACAAATTAGAGACCAGGTCTGCTTATAAGCATCGTAATCCCATACTCTCTGTATACAGACAAGGTGTTGTTTTATTGTATTTATCTATTACTTGTGGAAGCTGTAGAGTGAGTGTGGTAAAAGCAGGAAGAGAAGTAACAGCCTCATGGTACAATTGAGATATTACTTGTGAATTTATAGGAAAAGCTGACTCGTTTTTGCAAAAAATTAACTAAATAAACTAAAAAGAAAAGCCCAAGGCAGACAGCTGTGTGAAGAATTCTAGCCCAAGTGCTGGTATTTTTGGCAATACTGCCAAGCTGTCCTGTGACTGAGTGAATAGAAATAAAATTGTGTGTGTATTCTTGGGAAAATTGGGATTCCATGAAATGTTGTGGAATATATGGAGATATAAGTTAGCTGGAATGTATGGTGTATACTCTTACTGGAAATGTATTTATTTATTTTGATGGTCAGTAGATAGAAAGACATTTTTAACACATTATTAATGCCTTGGCAATTTCTCTTAAGTTGTAAATAGGAACTTAAATCTTACACAGAAGCTGTTACCTACATTTCTGATCCTGTTGAGGTCAGTGTGTTGTCTATGCTAAAACTCCCAATATGTCAATCTGACCATTTACGTCAGTTATATTTCAATACATCTGTGGTAGAATTTTGTTTGTATGGATGACACTCAGAACTTTTGAAAGTGAAGCTACCACCTATGCATATGTATAAATATAATTTCCAAATTCTAAGTACAGATACAGTCCTTTTGGAAAGTGTTCTCTTTTTTTTTTTTCTTAATGCATTTCTTTTTGTACAGAAAGTTTCTCAAAATTCACCTATGTAGTATTGTCAGCAAGTCAACAATAAATTCTAGGCAATGAATGCCAGTATACATGTTGTTTTTTATTCTTACTGTGGTCATGATGGTATGTTTTTTCTTCTATCTATTGCTGGTTCATTTAATCATGCAGTCTGAAATTATGGTGTGTATGAAACTAGGTACTAATTTGAGGGCGAGGAAGAAATTTCTCTTATTTTTCAAGTCGCATAATAAATATTTAATAATTTTAAAATATTTAATAATTTAATAAGTCGTATTAATAAATCACAATTTATTTACCAAGCCTTTAGCTCGTTAAGCAGACTCTTGTTTGCTGCTCTTTGACAGCAGTTCTGTATTTCACGTGGAACACATTGGGATTGGCTGAACTTCTTGAGCACTGAAAGCAGTCCATTTCCAATGGATGGAAGGGAGAAGCTTTGCAGAGGAAAGTGGGAGTGCGTGATCTCCTGTGGTGCTACATTCCCTGCTTTGATAAAAGCGTAAGGATGTACTAAATGGGATAGCACTCAGCATTGCCACATTTGCATTTTGCTCCTCATCACTGCAGAAATTCTTCTGGTGATCATTTCTCTAGGTACAGGTGTAGGTGGATGTGGCTGTTTTGGGTGCAGAGTATAACATTCAGGCCTTGAGCATTGCAAACATTGTGCAGATGGCAGGATAGAGATGCTGGGCTGGATATAAAAATACCTGTGCTGGCTGTCCTTAGTGTGCTGGAGGCTGGCTGTGTTACCCTACTTTCTTGCAGTGTTCTCAGTAAAGTGAAGAAGGTGGCAAGTGTAAGGGAGTCTCTGTTTTCATTATCTGTGTTTGTCCTTTTTAACTTTGAGTATAAATGACAGGTTGCAGAACAAATTCAAATTGATTCTGAGATGAATTGTGCCTGAGCCTTACCCAGGAGATACTTCTTAACTGTTCTTCTGCATTTCCTGATGGCAGAGATTCTGTAAGTTTTTGTCACAGTCTCTACTGGAGCAAATAATTTGTATAGCTGGAAAGATTTCCTTTCTTTCTAGGTACAAATATTGACGAATCCCCCTTACACCAAATTACTCTGTTTGCTGTCTTTCACCATGTGAACTGACCATGGAATACCGATCTCTTTTCTAACAGTTTCCTGCATGTGTCAGGATATGAAGTGTATGCCCTTGATCATCTCTTTTATTCTAAGCAAATTCATTTTTTCATTTTTTTAAATGTCATGTTCTCTTCACTTTTCTGTAACTTCATGCTGCTGCCTGAACTCTCTTTGTTTGTCTGCATTAAAAGTAAAGTAGATGAAACTGGACACAGCACGCTATCTGATGCCTCACTTTTACAACTGGAAAAAAAAAGAACAGTACCTACTTGTGCAGTTAGTGCTCTAAGGAGGGCAGCAGCACCCCATTGTTGATGCAGCTTGTGATCTGCAGTGAGTTCAGAATCCTTTTTCACAGATTCAGAGCTGTTGGACAGGATCATCGTAACTGAGCATTAGGTTTCTTTCAGTGCTGCAGAGGAAGGCATGGTGGCACGGTTCCTTTCGTGGTAGTGGTGGTTTTTATCTGTTTCTGTCCACGAAATCTTGAAACCATTTTTCATTCCGTAGCAAAGGAAAGAGGGGCATGGGGTGGAACTGATGACATTTTCGATGCTCAGTATGAGAATTCTGAGAGGTTGATCTTTTTGTTCTTTCTTTTCATGATTTTTTTTCACTCTTTTCCGTGCTGCTCTCCCAACCCCTGTATCTGTGACACTGAATAAGAGGAGATTAAAGTCCAGCATAAAGAGCTCTGCAGAGACTGACTGCAGAGGTCGCTCTTCCATAGAGAAAAAAGAATCAAAAACACAAGTTTCAGGAAAGAGAGCCGTAATACAAATCTTTCCATTATAAATTCTAAGAGAAGTAAAAAGAAATAGCTTAGGAAGAAGAGACAATTCTCAATTAATTTAATGGGAGCAAGGATAGGTCTTTATTCTTATAGTTGGAGCTAAGGGAGGAGAACCCAGTATTTTTGTTCTTTTAGGAGCATAGGTTTCAGATCACATTTTCCAAATGCATATATAAGAAGAAATAAGTACTTTAATATGCAAACGTACCATGTCTGTAAGAAACTGTCATTAAAAATAACAAGCGGAACCACCTCAAGAGTTTTCGGAGCGACTGCTGTTTTCTGAATCTTGTACAGATTTCGTAGAATCATGAAATAATTTGGGTTAGAAGGGACCTTTAAAGGTCATCTAGTCCGGATTTCATCTACTATGAGTAAATGATTTTCAATGGCAGCAACTTTAGTAAAATAAAACGATAAAATGTTTGGGTGTTATATGGATACTGCATCACAGAGGGAAAAAAAAATGGGGGAGGGTGGAAATTGTGAGTGTCAGTGTCTTGCCTGGATTATACTTCAGATGTCACTTAACTCTAATGTCAATGTGGTGATTTGTTAGCCCACTATAAGCACTGTGCAATTAGCTTTACTTGTGTGCATCCATGTACGTAGGTCACTCCAAAAGTAATGCCTCCTATTTTCTTCCATGGAGACTATTACAGATGCAGAGAGTACAACAACCTCTTGATAGAGCAGAGTCTCAGCTACAAAACACTATTTTTCAACATGGTTGCCAACATTAGCCATGCATTTTTGCCAGTGATGCATAAGAGCCTGCAGGTCACGCTCAAAAATCTGCTCGGCTGATTGGAACATGGCTTGTCTTTCACATCACTGTCATTACTGCTGAAACGCGCCAGCCACCACCTCACTGTGCTTGCGTCTGCTGTTTGGTCTCCATAAGCAATCAGCAAGCATCAGTGAGTGAGTGACGTTTTTTCCACCTGGAGGAATTCTGAGGAAAATGGACATCATCTACCTGGACTTGTGCAAAGTGTTTGAGCCTGTTCTGCATGACATCCTGGTCATCAAATTGGAAAAAAAAAAAATAGATTGGCTGAATGGTCGCACTCAGAGAGCTGTGGTCTGTGGCTCAGTGTCTATGTGGAGACCAGTGATGGGTGGTGTTCCTTGGGGTTAAATGTTGGTACTGGTGCTATTTAACATCTTTGTAGGTGACATGGCCAGTGGGATCATAGTTGTAAAGGATCTCAAAGAGCATCTAGTCTCAACTGCCCTGTCGTGGGCAGAATTGCCAACTACCAGACCAGGCTGCCCAGAGCCACATCTAGCCTTGCCTTGAATGCCTCCAGGGATGGGCGTCCACAACCTCTCTGGGACTGACTGCAAGTTTGCAGATGATAACAAGCTGAGTGGTGCAGTTGACACACTAGAGGGAAGGGATGCCATCCAGAGGGATGCAGACAGGCTTCAGAGGTGGGGCCATGCTAACCTCATGAAGGTCAGCAAGGCGAAGTGCAAGGTCCTGCACCTGGGTCAGGGCAATCCCAAGCACAGATACGGGCTGTATGGAGAATGGCTTGAGAGCAGCCCTGAGGAGGATTTGAGAGCGTTGCTTGATGAAAGACTCAACATGAGCTGGCAGTGTGTGCTTGCAGCCCAGAAGGCCAGCCATATCCTGGGTTGCATCAAGAGAGTCATGACCAGCAGGTCGAGGGAAGTGATTCTGCTCCTCTACTCTGCTCTTGTGAGGCCTCACCTGGAGTGCTGCATCCAGTTGTGGGGCCTCAACACAAGAAGGACATGGAGCTCTTGGAGCAGGTCCAGAGGAGGGCCATGAGAATGATCAGAAGGCTGGAAGAACTCCCCTGTGGGGAGAGCTCAGGCTCTTCAGCCTGGAGAAGAGAAGGCTCCTGGAGAACCTTCCATGATCCCATGCTAGCTGGGCATGACCCTGTGGCTGTCCTGCATATGCTGTGTGGTTGCACTCAGGATTACTTCTTTCATTGCCTTCCTGGCTCTGAGATCTGGCTGACAGGCCTGTGATTTCCCCAGATCCTGCTTGCAAACCTTTGTATAGACTTGCATCACCTTAGCAAGTCTCCAGTCTTCTGAGATCTCTCTGGTTGACTAGGGCTGCTGATAGATGGTAGAAAGCACCTTGGCAGTGATGTCTGCCAGCCCCCTCAGCACCCTCAGGTAAATCCCATCCAGCTCCATGGACTTGTGATGGTCCAGATGGAGTAGCAGGTCTCTGAGTATTTCTGTCTGAATTGTGGGGGGGTTTATTCTGCTCCCCACCCCAAAATTCCAGGTAAGGAGGCTGAGTACTCTGAGGATAACTCATCCGACTAATAGTGACAGATGTAAAGAAGCCTTTTCCTTATCCTCAGTGGTCACGTTCCCTGCTGATCCAGTAAAGGATAGAGATTCTCCTTAGCCCCTTCTCTCTCTCTTTTTTTTTTTTTTGTATGAAAATGGTTTCTATTTCAATCCAGGCCTTTTATTGAACATCCAAGTAGCCTTATTTTTGGTTTCCTCTTAGGAACAATTTGAATTTCCTATACTTTAAGGCTTGTTATCTAGTCATAATCACTGTAGAGACTGGTGTTTAGGGAAAGATAAGGAAACAAAAGCATTGTTATTAGTATAGAATTGTGTTAAGAACCAGCATAGTACTTATTACAAAAATAGGCTTTGTTACAGGAAATTCCACCCTCTCTTCCCACCCGAGATTCTACCCAAACAAGATTTAAAATAAATAAATTAATTAAAATATAAGACAAACAAACAAACAAGCATATGCTTTTGGCATACTTTTAGTTTCAAAGGAGTTCTGAAATTGCAGATTGAAGGCAAAGAAAATCTCAATTTATCCTGGTTTATAACTCATAATTTATCATTAATAAAAAACAAACAAACAAACAAAAAAAACTTGCCAAGATTTGAATTTTCATGAATCCTGAATAAGGCATTTTAGGTTTATGAAGGTTAATGAAAGGTGTATTTGTCTTCATTTTTCTTGTTCATTCATTGAATGCTTTGAGAACACTATCCTGGAAGACCATATGGAACGTACTTAAAACAATAGTGAACGAACTCTTGCTCATGCTACTGTTCTGCATTTTTAAGTTGCAAAGTGAAGTCTCATGAGTCTGCCTCTCTGAACACTATCTTTTTTAAAAATCAGATCTTTGTCTTAGTCCTTTGCTTTCTTTGGTGGTAAAATACTATTGAACATTCCATCAGGATACAGTTAAATGCTTTCTCTGCAAATTGGAGGATACCAAGATACCATCTTTCCTTACCAAGGAATATTTAATATAGACAACGTATAATTCTGTCTTGTTCTGCACAGAAGGCTAATTCCGAGGCAGACTTAAATCATATCCTTTGAGCTTTGTGATTCTTTTCTCCATTTTTTTTTTGTTTTCCATGATTTCTTTTATTCTACTTACTTGTCATGAAAATCATTTGGTGCTGAAGAATGCATTCTTGTTAATTCCTCTCTTCCATCATGAGTTCATCGTCTGATCTTAACCTGCTATTCCATTATCACAATAGCTTCTGTTACTATTTCTGAAATAGTTCTGAATGTACTGAATCAGTAACACACAGCTTCACACCTGATGTGGAGCTGTCTCACCCCGTGCAGTCATTGATTGCTGTGGGCAGTAAAGTCACCATGACCTTGCTGTGTACTTTGCCAATGCACGTATAACTGTATGTGGCTGCTGCCTGATGAGTTGGCTTCTGCTGACAGAAGAGTTGGTGGGAACTTTGCTCTCATCTGCAGTAGCTGCTGTTGCAGTCCCTTGTAGCGCTTCCCGTCATAGAACGTGGTTTGAATGATCTACCTAAACCACAGAAGACGGAAAAGCTGCATGTATTTCAGGAGTTCACAAGTAATTGTGCTGTAGAGATTTTCCATCTTTTTCAAAAGCAAGTTCAAATACGCTCTTTTTGGGAAATCATTGAACAGTAAAAGTTCAGAACATACATGATGGTCCCAGTAATGCAGTATTCAAGTGATAATTCAAACTCTTGTTGTATAGAAATTGTTTCTCTTACCAGTGTGCACAAGCGTGAAAAAAAGAATAATACCTTCGTTGCAATGCAGGGAGATACACATGAATTTGAGAGAAGGGAATGCCTAAGAGGTTCCATGAGGTTATTATCCAAATGTTGGCCTGGAAAGTTTGTATTTCTTCACAGAAACAGACAGCAAAGAGATTTCATATGAGTTTCTGTTATGACAGCTGTTATGCTTGTGGTTTCATTTTGTGGAGCCTTGCTATTTTGAACAATACCTTATTTTTTCAGTTCCCAAAGTTTTACTCAATTGTGGATTTCTAAAGAGTTGTTCAGCTTTTTCTGTGAACTATGCTATTCCCAGATGAGAAGAGTGGGCTGGTATATCAATACCATATATTTTATTCATGCTGATTCAGATCTAAAATAGTTCAGATGTTGGAGTAACACTTTTCGTTGTTAATGAGTATATGTTTGGGAACCTAGCTTGGAAGAGAATCATGTGGTATATATATTTGGGGATGGCTTAGTAGCATCCTCTACTCCTTTACCATGTTCTGCTTTGAAAGAGCAAGCCACATACTTTAAAATTCATTACCAAGGTCAGTTTTCTTACACCTCCCCCCCTAGTTATTCAATTCCTGTTATTTTTGTTAATGTAATTCTGATTTAGCAATCAGATTCAAGAGTTGCTAAATCATGTTCTGAAATTGAAAGTAAATTAGTTTCTATTCATCCTGTGGGTTAGTGGCATGACATTTAATTGTTTTCATAGCAGAGGAATAGCAGAGTTATAAACTGTAGAAACTGAGGCCATGGCACTTAAGTGTATTTACCACTGCAGCTTTCATAACTATATATTTGAATGTTTATGCTGATTATGTGGTGTGCTTTGGCACTAGGAAATAGCGTGTCTCCTAAGGCAAAAGTGAGTATGTGCAGAATAAAACCAAAAGACATCTCCTAGCTGTGTGATGCAGTTATATCCATAGTTACCAAACCGTGCCTTTACTCTGGGTGGTTCACCACTGCTGTTGCTGTTAGTTCTCCAGAATCTGCAGTATGAACCTTCAAACATTTGGTCTGTTTTCATAATCTACTGATGTTTTTTGTGTGCAGGAGTTCTCTCTCATCCTGAGTTTTTTTGTGATTCTTTCTCTGATATATAAAGATCAATCTTACTCCCTACTTCTTGTTGTATTGCAGTCCATACATAAGCCAAGCTGGTGTAGTTGATAATACAAATAGTCTTTCAATTCCCTGAAATTCCTAGAGTTCTTTTCCTGTTCTTGTAGAGACTTGAGTAGTATTTCTCACAAGTGGCTTGCATGCAGCAATTCTGCTGAGGTCTTAATGGAAATCTGATGCTATGACTTGTGAAATGTTCGAGGAATTTAAGAGCTGGACTTCTGCTCTTGTTCAGATGAGTCCTTTTGTGTAAAGAGGTAAAACTTGCATCAGTGTTGTAGGAGTCAGTGTTAATCTTCTCATCACTAGCAGTTTGAACCTCTTATTTGTTTTCTTCTAAGGTTGAAAAAATGAGTAGAGATATTGAGGGTAATTTCATTCCTGCTTATTTCAAGTGCGGGATGTACTGCTGCCTGAAGATCCCTGGCTAAATAAAAAGCTGAAGATTGAGCTCTCATAGTATCTGATGGAATGTGTTTGTATAAGGAAGAGAAGCTACAAATGCCCTAGGCTTATACACATAGTACGGTTGTGCGTGCTGGCGTACACACACGTAATCCATTGATAATGACACTTCATTAGCATCAATTGATTATTTTTTCAAGTTTTTGTTTTTCAACTTCATTAAGAAAATTAATTATTCACTCAGTAGTATAAGAGAACTATAGATCTGTTTCCCTCTGTTAGCTGGGATGCAAGTTCTCTAATTTTATGATTGTTGCCCTGATGTATCCTAGAGAAGTATCAGGCTCCTTGCCATCCAAGTCCTGATCTCTTCAATAAGGTTTCACTGTTTTCTCATGTGTACTCATGTGGGGGCACTAGTCCAGTATTAGTCCAACACTAGTCCAATACATTTACTTAACAATATACC
>JAOWBP010004700.1:56708485-56752189 GCA_028571105.1 Tragopan temminckii | reverse complement strand
CTCATGTGTACTCATGTGGGGGCACTAGTCCAGTATTAGTCCAACACTAGTCCAATACATTTACTTAACAATATACCTGTGATACTTCTGCTGTCTTACATGGGACTAGTGACATATTTAAATTGATTGAAGTTATATTCTCCATTGGAGTGAAGTAGCCAGGATTAGAAAATAAAAAATGCTGTGTTTGCCTCAGAATTTCATGGAATTCAGTCTTGACTGGCAAATTGATCCATTGATCACCTTGCTAGAATGTTGGAGATAATGGCTTATGCCTTCTTTCTCTTCTTTTTTTCTTCTTTTTTTTTTGAATGTTAAACGCATATTCTTCAAAGGAGCTTAAGGTCAGCCAAGTTGTTGATGTAAACAAATGACAATATTAAGCACACATAAGAATTAATTTAGTATCTGTTGTATTAGAATGATGGTGTTAAAAACTGTAACTAATATACAATAGTATTGCTGCAACAGAAATAGCATCTGGTGAGTCCTTGCACCTTCCTGCATTTTCAAGGTGATCGTTTCAAATTACATTAGGCATTTGCTGTATTTCCAAAAATCTGTCTCAGAGCTGCATTTCAGTAGACAAATTGCATTTTCTTTGTATGAGGCTGCATTGCATCACCAGCCCCACACTCAGGTCTTCCCCACAGAAACTTCTGAATGAAGTAATAAAACGAACGACTTCTTTTTCATTTCCTCTTGTAAAACAAATCCTAATATGAAGTCCACTTTAAATATATCACAGTCTAATTAAAGAAGTCATGCTATCTACTAACATATGATTGAAGCCGTTTCCTTGAAGGACGGACAGAAGATATTATATTTGGTCTTAGGAAAACAAACAGTGCATGAAGCTGGCAGTTGTACAGAAGTTAGGTTTGTGAACAGTGGTGTTACAAGAGCTCCTCTTATGAGATAAGCATTAAGACATGTTAGCATGTATTTTCCATGGGTATTGCAGTGCAGAGGGGATGTTCAAGTGCAAATGTCCTCTAAATGATTTTATGATTTTATTTTTTTTTTTCTTGGCATTCTTAATTTCTTTGGTATTTTTTATTCTTAGCGTTTTGTATGCTTAAAGGATGTTGATGATATTAAAAGGTGGGTTGTTGTTAAGTTTATCTTAATTTCATGAAGCCTTTATGTTAAAAAATACAGCTTTTCTTTAGTGACTGTGTTTTTCCTCATTTCTAGCAATTGGCATTTACTCTGCTGTTCAGCATGCTGTAGGTCCCTTAGTTGTCAAAGCAAAGCTATAACTTTATTATATAGAGTTACAGGAACCTGAAGCAGACTGAGGAGTGCATGAAGTACTGTTATTACTTGTTGCTGAAGAACATATCTCTTTGATTTTGAAGAGAAAGATGCAAGTGGTTGCAAATCCAAAGAAATTCTTCACCTGTGTTGAATGGATGGCATTGAATGACTGATGTCAAGTGTCATTACATTTCTTCAGGACACCAGCTGCCTTTCCAGGGATGTCTTGTGAGCAGGGCCTTGAGAGCTATGATGTATGAAATGAAAATGGAGGAGAACCAAGGACTCCCCTTGGTAGGTGTGCTCTGCCCAAGCTTGTTTCTGTTCAGCCAGAGTCCTGTGGAATCCCCTTGTGATTCTCTGGGGCAGCTGGTGGGGTGCATGGCTGATGGCAGCAGGCTTTGGAAGCAGTCTTGCTGCCTAGGAGAATGGCCAATTTTTATGTCCTTTTTTTACAGGAGGAGCAGTATTTTGTAAATGTGATGCTGTTCCTACTTCAGTAGGTCTCAGAGGTCCCTCGTGTAAGGAGCTGTAATTTCTCGGTCTTCCTTGTGCACTCAGCAACTCCCAAATCTCCACTAACTATGCTGACACAAGGGGATTTCATCTTAAAATTGTTGAGCCACATGGTCCTGTGTGTTGATGCAACCGATTGATAAAAAGCCAATCAAATTATATTGCATGCAGGTTTTTTAATGGAGATGAATTTTAGATCATGATTGTCAGGCAGGAGTGAAATCACTTGGTCTCCTGAGGGTCGCAGGACAGGACTACAGGGATGACTATAAATAAATAAAAGGAATGCATTCATTTCTATCTGAAGGAAATGGTATCATGCAAGTAAAGGAGAAGTACTCTGGGAGTGGAAAGTTTTCCCCAAATCTGATGATGGAGCAAGCGAATGAGGAAAATAATTATTGTTTCCTTAATTAATTTTATTTTCTTGATAAATATTGCATTTTCACCATTGTGACTTGTGTGACTTATTCAGAGTGAAAGATATGATTCACCATGATGTGTAATTGTTTTTTCTAGAATTGTGTCCCTTGTGTTTACCAAGCTTTCAGAATGCCATTTGGTGATGGTAATTATAGAACATTGCTGGAAACTTTATAAGTTATAGTTTGGATGAAAGTGCTGTAATTTTACAGGAATTATTATTTCCTATAAATCTCATTTGAAAATTCAAGGATGCTGCATCCTGCTGGGCTTTTGGGTGTTTCTATTTTCAGTACTTTTGTGCTTCTTGAGTCATATTGATTTCCAAATGCTATAAATCTGTACAAAACAGGAAGAGTGTAATAGCCTTGTACAGTAGCTGAGCCGTTTCTATTTCTAATTAGAATATTTATTAAAATTGAACAAGAACAGGCTTAATGTAGTAAGAAGCTGCAGTTTCTCTTTGTGATCTAAACTAATGCTTGAACTGATTCCAATTGTTTCTGTACGTTCTTAAGTCTAAGATTCATTCACCTTGAAAGAAAAGTAGCAGAGAATCTTTCTCCTTACGTCCTCTCAAAGCCAGAGCTCTCTATGCAAGTCAGAAGAGATGAAGTCTGGCAGTAGCAAATTGCTGAAGAAGAAATTGTTTTCCGTGTTGTCTATGTTATCTGTATTTCATTATGATAACTAATATTCTGGAATGCCAGCTACTTGTAATTAAGCTACTTTTTTGTTTCAGTTACCCTCATTATTCTAAAATACAGGTCTTGGATAGATCTGTGGTTGAGGAATACTGCTGGCAGTTGAGATTCATGTGTTGCATGAGTGAGGATGCATGCAATATTTTGATTTATGTTTTTTGTTGTTGTTTGTTGTTTGTTTTGTTTTAAGAAATATATCAGCAGTAGTTTCCTCTTCAAATATGTATAGGCCTTCCTTTTTCTTTGGCAAAGACCGAGGGGTCCCTGCTTTGTTTGCCTCTGGAGGTTTTAGGTTCTGAGACCTGATGTTTCCAAGTAGCTGTTCATTTCCTAACAGTGATCAACAGTCTGCCAGATTTCCTGCATAGACATTAACTATTCTGGTGGAAATGGTCCAGTATGGTTTATTTTTGTGCCGTTACGAGGTTTTACTCACTTCTTCCCCTCAAACACGTCTGTGCCTATGGAGGACAGTAACAAACGTCAGAACATTGGTGCCACCGGAGGCTGCAGCCCGCACTGTCCCTGCACACCCTGCTCCAGCATGCCAGGAAAGCTTTCAGGAAACCAGGGCAGCCTGGTCTAGTGTTAAATGTGGAGGTTGGTGGGCCTGCCTGTGGCGGAAGTGTTGGAAATTCATGGTCTTTGAGCTCTTTTCCAACCTGGGCCATTCTGTGAATCTGTGATTCTGCTGGCTGTGAAGCTCCCATGCTGGGGGGTAACTGGGCCCACGCTGAGGGTTCTGTGCTCTAGCTGACAGCATCTTACAAATGGCCAGTGCTCTTGAGTGTGCTGAGTCACATGGCGTTAGGTACCGTTTGCTGTACTGATGGAATTCTTAGTTTAAAAAAAGAGATCAGCTAGAAGGTTGCATATGTAAATGTAAAGGGTTTATTAATTGGGGTGATGTAGGATGGTTTGAGGTTTGGCCAGGCTGTGGTCAGGTACCTGAGTTATTTCTGCAGCTCCTCGTGAACTTCAGTATACAGGCACATCTCAGTATACATTCAGGCACAGGTAAATGTTGAGCAGTTCGTCCAAAAACACATCATACACTTACAACAGCAGAATATTAAATCTGAATCTCTCAAGGCACAAGTCCTGCCTGTGTCAGCCTCCATCTGTCACTACTGGTCCCTGCTCTGATACTACCCTTGCAATGCAGCTGTGTTCCCAGTGGGTCCCTTGCTGTCTTTGCCCTCTGCTCTGCTGTTCTCTTGCTGTGCTGAGGGCTGCCCCTCTGGGAAGGCACCACAGAAGCATGGATGGGGCAGTACCGAACAGTGAGGAAATGGGAGAATGATGTAAGGGCACTGGAAGGAGAATGAAGTAATTAATGCATTCTGTATTCAGAAGTGTCTCCTCAAGGAGTCCGAATAAGTGGATAGAAGGATTAGGTCTGTGAATTAAGGGCCTGCCAGGAAATTTGTTGCTTTGAAGACCAAGGAAATAAATGAATAAAGGCTTCACTAACTTGGGGTTAAGATTATTCATTGATGCTCTGTACCTTTTGAGAATGTATAGAATAGCTAATTCAAAGCCCCTAGAAACCAGAAAGCACATGATTTAATGTGTTAAGCTTCCACTGTAGAATTTTTGCTCTGCATTTCTGGAACGATGCCTCAGTGCATCTCCATAGCCTCTGCAGATGCCCCATCAGCTCTGGGCACAGAGCTCCTAGCTCCGTGGAGCAAAGTCCTGACACGTCCTCCTCTCCCTGGCAAGCCTTGAGCCTTAAATACGTATGACAAGTAGGGGCTTTTCCCAGCACCAGGCTTGTTCTTCACAAATTACACCAGGCTTGCCTGGGGTTTCATTCTGAGATGCTCCTTTCACTTACCCCTTGCTATACTTTTAGAATTCATTGTCATATATGCCAGTAGGCTATTAGTAATTCCATGACACGAAGGCATTTTTGTTCATCTCTAGGGAACCTTTGTAGCTGAATCATTCCCACACAATCAATTCAGTTCAGCCCTGAAAGGAGGCATTCTTGATTCCTTGGGATAAATATATACTCTTTTCAAATCACAAGATGCAGCTCTTCCAGGCTGCTCTCACTAATAACTCCACTAGTCACCACACTGAGAGTTAACAGAGTGAATGCAGCTGGAGTGTTTGCAAATATGTGCCGGAATGTAAATGTGTGAATACAGCATAAACAATAACACATTGTTCTAGTTCATTCACATCTCTATTCATGTACCTTATAGCAATTTTCTGGCCCCTGAGAACCATCATCCCGTCCAGCCTCCTCCCTATCGCTCCTCTTTAGTTTCGTCAGACTGTGGCTTTCTGCAGGAGTTCATCTCCAAGCTCCAAAGAACTCAAAAGATGGACAACCTCTACTAATTGCAGAGATTCTCCTGTTTGTGAGCCCTTGTTGCTGACCTTTTCCCAGGGACTGCTGGCAGTTCTCTGATTTCATAACCCAAGGCTATGATATGGGGGTGACAAGTACGTTATTTTTCATTGCCTGGCTGTCAGAGGCACAGTCTCTGTCAGAGACACCACTGACATACTTGAACCACATAGTCTAAGTTCTGGGACTTAGAAGACTTCAAGTCTGTTTTTAGCCTCTTTGCTTCTCAAAGGTAAACCTGAAAGAAGACACTAGAATTCTCTCCATAAAGCTTTCAGTTCCTTTCAGTAGTGTAAAACTGCTGAAGTTCTCTTCCTTCATTCGTGTGTGTGTGGCTCAGCAAGTACTAACAAGCTGCAATCCAGATTGAGGAGCATCCAGGAAGGAATTAGCAATGGAGGTGCCTTAAGGGGAAATCTTAAGGGCAGCCAATTCAGGAAGAATGCTTTCGTTGAACTTGACTTTTTACTACTAGGTGATGCCAAAGTATAGCAAGGGTTTGAATATTAACTTCTGGATTGCTTTTTTCCAGAGTGTTAGATATGCTCTTCCTCTCCTCGTTTTCTGTTCTTGATTGAGTTGCATTTTGGGAGAGCCGTAGTCTCAAAAGCTTTAGTATTTTGTGTTACTTTATCCATGGTGTTTTGCTGGCTTATTATGAGAACAATGCTTGCCAATGCTCTCTGTTAACTTCTGTGGTTTTGCTTACAGTGATGGAGCTTTTGGTGAATTTAAAAACCTTTTCACAAAGGCATGCTGAGATATATTTTCTTCTGTATTGGAGTGATAATCTTTGTTATATTTCCTACTTCTAAAAAGCTCTGTCTTTTCAGCTAATTAAATTGTATAGGTTTTCTTTCCTTCTTCTTTTTTTTTTTTTTTTTTTTTTGTTTGTTTAATAGAAGTATTTTCATCTTCAGTGCTTTTTAACTTCGAGATATTTTGAAAATTAAAATTAAAGTGAAAAAGTCAGAAGAAATCCAGTCTTGGATTACATGTTCGAAAGTAGGTTCTTGAGCCTCAGTTGAGGAGTGTATCGGGAAAAGTTTAATTCATTTAAACAGAACAACAAAGGAAGTTTGTTCGGCATAATACTTCATTCTGACACAATTCTATTCACATTTTAATTGAATTACCTCATGATCTATGTACTCTTGAGTTAAGATCATATTAATTCCTATTTCTTTATTCAATTTGCTGCATTTCAAATAAGACATTTTAAGAGCATCTGTTGAGGGGTGCTACATCATGCTCTTAGTCTGTTATCTGCTGAGTACTGGAGATCTAGCATGGAGATTGCGTTAATAGAACATACTTTATTTAAAATAGTGTCTGAATGTATTATTTTTAGTATTTTTATGTGTTATTTATTATTATGCATTTGAACATTCTACTAAATCATTGCAGTAATCTGTACTGTCAGTCCAGGGTAAGTCATCAGAAGTTGTTTCAGATTTATTCAAGGATCCTTGAAGAATAAAACACGCTGTATTTCCTGTTTGCACAGACAGGTATTTTTGTAACTTTATTTAAAAAAAAATAAAAAGTTTAGGAAACACTTTTTTCTCAGTGCAGCCTTGAGTTCTGTCTCACTAACTTCAGTTTTATAATGGTCAGTTCTACATGGATTCACTAATCTGAACGCTTTTTTCAAAAAAATGAGCCAAGACATTTTAATTAATGGGCTGGAGGTTTTCAGTCCTCAGAGTTGTAAAGTGGAAGTGTTTTGCTCTACTATTTTTAATTAGGAAAATTAATTTCTTCTTAATCTTAGAAAACATGTCTCATGAGATAGAATGCAACACTGTTTTGTTCTGTTGACAAATGAAATAGTCCAGAAGTTCATTAGAATTACTTTTGTCAAGCTCAGTACTTCAAACATGTCAGTATGCTTCCTCACTGTCCTTGGAATTCAGTGCTTGAGGAGAGTCGTGGCAGCAAAGGTCACCATGAGCTTCACCAGACAGTTTTTTGGTGGACTTCCCACTTCAGGAAGAGCCTGAGTTCTTTTGGAATTAGAATTTTATTTTTCTTCTTCAAAGGTTCTTCTCTCCAGTGGGTCTGGGATTGGAAACCTTCAAATGTCAAGCCAAAAAAAGATGTCTTAATGAGGATGGCACAAGCAGTGCGTAGACTACTGTGTACCTGCATGTCATTGACCGTATGGCATAAAGAGTGTAGGAATCTAGCAATTCAGAGCATGCTGTTTCAGTGTGACTTGTGACTTTGCACAATGCTCTACCACTTTATTTTTTCCTTTTTTTCTTTTTTTTTTCCCCCACCAGCGTACGGGGATGTTCTCTTCCATTTTATGCATTTAGAAGAAAAGGAATGGAAAATGGGGGAGACAGTTTTAACACAGCGAAGATATTCAGGAGTTTGTAGCCAGTTTGGGCTGTTGAGCTTCTTAATTCAATTTCATAAGTATTCACAACTGAGTGCAAATTCTAGCCAAATTGCTTAATTAAATACATCATTATTGGACAGCTCACCACCTTCAACGCAGTGTACTTTTACTTCATTTCAAGGCTTACTTAAGAAAACTTTATTTTTCCTAGTTACTGACTGTGCTCAGAATATAACTTGCCTGCTCTTTTAAAGCTGGTTATATGTTGTTCACACTGCAACAGATTAATTGTTTATGTAGCTTTTTTCCTGCCTGTCTAGTCTATTTCATATAATACTTAACATAGTGTATTGTTTTATGAAGAGCTGTTTATTCATTGATTCTTAGATTTTATCCTACAAATGTACTGGTTACTGGATATTTCAGACAATAGGGCTCAAGATTTCTGGATACAACATATCAAGTGAAGCCTTTTGGTTTTAACTGTAGTGGAAGCGTTTTAACTGTAGTGGAAGTAAAAATAGTTTGGATTTTGTGTTTACAGCCAAATTTTAATTGGCACATTGGTCCCATTGGGAATGCTGCTGCTGTGATTCAACCCACAGCATTGTAGCGTAGGACATCAAGTCCCAGTAGGGGAACAAAAACAACAACAAAAGATTTTATGGCATCTTTCATATTCATGTTATATACTTACAAAACTCGCCAGCAGAGAGAACAGCTACTTACTGTGCAGTGCCCTTTGCAACAAAATGCAGTTATCTTGATTTTCCTGTTTGTCTTCATCAGGGAGGCTGAGGACTATAACAGCAACAAAGCCTTGCTCAGGTCTAAGGTAGACATGGGAAAATCGCATACAGATTGGGATCTTGGTTTCTTGCCAAGGTGCATATCAGACTCTGAGGTAACCTGGATGACTTTATACCTTGCCCTTTGTGACAGAGGAGCAGATGTTTGGCAAGCTGCCGCCTGGAAGTGCTGGTAGCCCTGAGGGTCTGGCTGGCCACCAGGCTGCCAGTTGGTGCGTGAAGCCAAAGCTCCCAGCAGGCCCTGATGGTGCTGTGTTATACCTGGAGTTTAGGAACCCCGTTGTCTTCATGGCCAAGGATGGCGTTGGTTGGGAAGCACACAAAATGTTGGTGTCTCAATTCTGCAGCAGCTGTCTGGACAGATTGTTGGAAAACTTCTGCTGGAAAACCTCAGTAGTCTTTTGTGGTGTTCAAACCCAGGGAAGCAAGCAGAGGAGCTGCCAGAAAAGCAGACAGGTTTTTAGCTAAGCTTTTTTCAGAATTAGGTTTTTCTGCAGGAAATATCAAATTCAACATTTTCTAACATGGAACAATATTTTCTATTTTCTGCTGGAACAATATTAGCCAGCTGTATTAAAAATTTAAAGCCTTTCAGCCTGAAAAAGAAAAAAAATTAAGGAGGTCTTCTGGTGAAGTCTAGATGTTGAAGCTGAAACAATCATGATGTCCACAAGAAATTCAGGTTTTGGATTTTTGGTCCATTAGAAGGAACTTTAAATAGTATGAACAGTCTTAGGACTGGTGCTCTTTAGCATCTTCATAGACGACAAAGCATTGTATTTGAATGCACCCTCAGCAAGTCTGCTGATGACACCAAGGTGAGTGGTGCAATTGATACAGTAAAGGAAAGAGTGCTGTCCATTACTTTTTCATGTTTAGAACTTAGTATGAATTAATTATTTGTACTTTAATTACTAGCATACCAGAAAAAGGCAGTTGGTGCTGCATCTGTGTATGCTGTAAAGCTAGATGAGACCTACTTTCAATCTGAACAAGATCCCTGTGCATCCTTGGCTGATTTTTCACAATGATTACCTTGAGCACAACTGTTATCTTTGTGTAATGTGAATTAGATGGTGTATCCCAAAGTGCATTGACAGTTAACAAATGAAAAACAATCGGATTGCCACTCTCGTGGGATTATCTCCCTCTTTCTCCTCCCATCTGTTTAAGGCTGATATTTCTGTTTGGAAATGTCAGATCCCAAAGTGGATGTTTTGAAAAGTGAATGCTCTAAAGTTATAAAGCAGATTTATCTTGAAAGAAGGAAAGATAACCTAGTAGGAGGAAGAGGTGGCAGGGAGCCAGAGAGCAGAGGCCCACTTCCTGCCCTGCGTCATTCTTTTTGTCTCTCTCTGTGCACGTCCCTTAACCTTTAGTGCTGAGAAAATGCTAGGCTCTAATACAGTGTAATTCATTGTCCTATGAGTTGCAGTTGAGGTGACTGTATAAACACCCACATCAGGTGATTAACAGTGCAGTAGATCTGGATTTAGAATGAATAATGGTACTGAAAATTCAACTAGATAAAAGTGAAAAACAAATTATTGTGTTGTAAAGCATTCGCCAGCAACTGCAGGCAGTGCACAGTACAGAATAAAATATTCTTACCATTTCAGGATGCAGAGAGACTTTCTTGGACTTCTAGGTTGTTGTCACATGCTAGTACAGCTTTTACCTTTTGTATCAGATCTGCAGTGTATGTTTTACATGTTCTGCTTTTTTGCTTTTCTTGATCTCAGTATGAATGCCCTCATACGTTGTATATAATCTACGTATTGCTCTTAATGGTTCCATATTGCATTAGCTTGTCTTGGCCTGAGGAACACTGCTTCTATCAAAATATTTCTAAAAGCACACCTTGCTATTAAAAATAATTTGGTAAGGCTTGAACCTAGATTGTCTTTTCCATAAACTTAGCATGAATTTGCATTGTGCCTTTTATTTCATTTTTCCTAGTGCTTGCCCTCCTTCATGTGTGAGTTTACTATGTACACTCCATGGTTCTTTGTGCAAATGTGCATCCAGCAAGAAATCAGAAGCAGGCTTTGTCATATGGTTTGCTGTATAGCTCTTCTTTCTTCTAAACCAAAGAAGAAATTACAACGTCAGGTTGTTTTGTTTTGTTTTGTTTTTTTTTAAGAAGTTTGCTTGTTAGAAATCAGAATGTGCTACAGACAAGCCCTCAATTTGTGAAGTGATTTTTGAGGAACGGCAAACTTCTCTTACTATTTAAGCAAATTTTTGTTAAAAAGAATCAAACTTGTTTTCAATCAAATGCAGATTGTTTAGTTATATACAGTCACTGAAGTGTGAAAGGATATTTCTTCTACAAAATCTCCTAAATTAGGCAGTATAGTTTAAATATTCTTAAGATATCTGTTTCAGAATGAAGATACAAGAAGTAAAGCAAAATTAGAATCTGTTGTTTATCTGAAACAAACATCAGAAGGCTGCATTTAAAGAAAAGATGGAATAAAGAAAGCTTTTGTTCTTTTTGATAAACAAGCAGTATGCGGTAAGAGATGAGATGTTACAGAAACAGATATGAAGCCTGCAGATTTTTCGTTTGGACAGAAATTGACTGAGGATATTTTTGTTCTCTTGTATGGAAATCAGTCCTATGATGGCAGCAGAATTAAATATTCTCCCTGTGCTCATTTAGCTGCAGACCTGCCCTTTTGGGACTTCATTCAAGCACAGGAATAAAATCAAACTCCTTCTCGGAGTTTCGAATGCTTGTTTTCCTTTGTGTCTAAAAGAATGAAAAAGTAAAGCATGGATCAATGAACACGTATTTCAAGTATTTTACAGAACAATACGGATTGTAGGGAATGAATCATCTGAAGATATTTCGCTTCTTAAAAACTTAATGAAAGAGGTAATTCAGGAAGTAACCTGCTGTTCACGGTGACAATATAGAGCATTCCCTGAAGCTATTACATCACTCTGTCTAACATAGTTTAGGAAGTTTGATGGAAAATGAGGTCTAGAAGAGATCTACCCAGTACTCCAGGGGATACTGCACTAAACTCAGAGTCTGGGCAGAGTTAATTTTTACCTTACAAACTATCAAACATAGGAATGCAAAGTTAATAAGTAGAGTCACAATCTGATGTACTATTCACAATAGTACAAAGCTGCTTCTAAGCTTTTGTCGGCTTGATGAAGTTGAGGAGCGTATTGCTATTAATGATAATCTGGATTTAAAGCTGAAAGTGTTAGAACACATTGCCAACAACACTGCCAACAGTAGACAGAGGCCAAGATACGTAGGACGTCATTTGCTTCTTGAGCCTTGAAAGTCACAGTTAGGACTCGTGGGAGGTTTTTGGTATAAGCTGGGCTTAACTGCCAATGTATAATAGATTCATGGCCTATTTTTGATATATATTGTATTTAGCATGCATTAAGAAACTAGGAGTCTCTTACACTTCTGAAACTTGCTCTGTTTTAGTATCTCCAGTGATAACATGCTCAAAAGTGGCTTCTGATTTTGGGTGCATCATTCTTCAGATAACAGGAATCTAGAAATAAGTGATTTCTTAGGCCACTGATTATTTTTGTTACATCGCTAAGTCATACAGTTCCTTCATAACTCCTGTGATCTTCATTATGAAATAGGTTGTGATTTTTGGCCCCATAAGTTTGATTAGAAGTATCTTCCAGGCTTCATTGTCATAATATTTAGGACCTTTGTTTGAATTTGAGCTGAATATTTGGCTAATTCGTGTCCATTTGGTTTAGTTCCAGCGTTCTTTTAGCCTAACAGCTTTATGTCTTTCTGGTGCCTAAACTGCTGGTATATTTATGCTTTAAGTAACTTGAGTGTGAAAGAATGTGGAGGGCTGATACAAACCATCTGCAAGCACCTAAATCATTAATTGGGTTTGATTTCTCCCTGTTTTTGTGTCTGTTACTCTTCTGTACTTTTGTGTGTGTACACAGAATGCAAGGTTTGGTGGGACTGCACGAGAGATGTGGTGATGGGCTGTTCAGTGCTCCTTAGGATTTGTATTCCCTTCCATTTTTTAGATGCACTGCACAGCTTCATGCTGTGGGGATATGGAAGAGTAAATATAGTATTTCTCAGCTCTGTGGGTATGAGATTTACAAAGATTTTGAGCGTTGGACTTTCTAAACACTTGAAGCAGTCGAATTCTGAACAGATACTCGACACAGTGGTAAAATTACTTCACTTTTCAGAGAATACTACATTTTTTAACTTAGACGATGTCCATGTCATCAACAGAGATTGCTGTTTGTTCAGTTCCTTTTATTTGGATGAATCTCTGAACAAATGTATTATGCATGAGCTCTGCAGACGCGCTATGAAATCATAAAGCGTCCAAATGTTGAGCTGTTCTTCCTAGCACAAGTGCCAGTAAATGTGCGGAGCTGCCAAGTAGTAAACTACTACTGTACACAAGGACTAAAGCAATATGTGCAGTCAGCAGGTTTCTTTCTTTCTCACTGCAGAGAGAAATGAAACAAACACACAAAAAAGAAACAACAAGAAAACACCCAAAGCTGCCAGTGAAGAAAAGTTTAAGAGCAGAGATGGTCTCTGCAATCTGTGTTTCGGACTGTGGTATAGACAGCTGAGATGTGACAAGATCTTCAGCTGGAACCCTGTTGAATGTTGTAAGCCTAACAAGCATGAGCCAGTGTAAATTTAGGGAACTGTTACTGCTAACATAAACAAGTGTGTAAGTATAGATACTGTTTCTGAAAATGCTGTAGAAGTTGCTGAGGGAGGAAAAGTCGCTTTCAGCATCTTAAGTGTTTCCCTGTATGTAGCGTATGTGTAGCCTTTATTTCTCTTTTTTCGCTCTTGCCACACACAGTATGCTCTCCTGCAGAACAGCAGACTTAAATATTGAATGTTAATTTATGACTCAAGATTAATAAAGGCTGTCATAAGAGCAAATTATGTTTTTATGGTGTTCCTGTCATTCATATCTTTGTTTTCTCATACCAGGTGAATAATGACCTTGACTATTATTTATTAACATTAAAAAACCATTAGACGTGTGTCGTATACATTCCTTTATTTCAAGGGTTTGTTGTTACTTGGAGTGATGTCAATTGGAGTGACGTTCATAAAACTGCAGACTGAAATCAGGGAATTCCATTAAAGTCTATGAAAATGTCTTTTTTCCTAATTAATTGGGTATTTTCACGTAACTTTAATAGTGTACATAATCTTGCTTTTGATAGAGAAAAAGATAAAACCCTCAAAATAACAAAATAAATCTGTATTTAATCAGTTAACACATTTGGATGATTAAAAATTATTCTTTGTTGTGGCTCATTCAGTTCTGGGGTGGCTAGGTGACAGTGCTTCCTACCCTTTCTAACAGACAAAACTAAGCAGTGATGAGAATGTAACATCTGCATTTTACCAAACAATTTGGCATTCTTCACGCACCGCAGAAGTTTACTTCTGTTATCTATTCTACTCTGAAGGATAATAAATAATACTGATTGATTAGTCAGCTGAACCACTTTGAATTGTGCGGGTCTCACCAGTAGCACGTACATAGAAGTCAGCTGTTCGTTTAACATATCCTCTCACACAATTGACAACTATTGCGTTGGAGGTTATTATCAGATTTGACTGGATTGGAATTGCTTTTTGATTAATCTAATATGATGTCACCTCAAGACATACAGACATTTGAAGTGTATATAGACATGTAGAGGCGGAATCTTCCTCTGGGGCAGGCTTCTGGGAAGTTTCTAAAGTAGAGTACATTTTGATGAAGTAAAAATTTTTATGAAAGAAGAGATGAAACAGATGCATTGAAGTGACAACGTTGCACAGGTTTTGGCACAAGGAAGGGAGAATGTTTTACTGTATGGAAAAGGAGAAGGCATTTTGCAGAAAAGAGAAAAAATAAATTACATCATTTTGCCATTTGTGATTTTCAGTAGTTAGTCCTGCTGCTATTTAAATGTATTATTTTTTACTATAAATGGTTAGTAATACTATTAACAGTTAATGACTGATACATTATTGTTCGTTATTTGGTAGAAAAGTTGTTTTCATTATTTCTTACATTTGGAATGCGGTGTGATAGTAAGTACATACTCTGAAGAAATGAATTGAATCATATTTCTGCACTGTATAGATATGTTTAATTCAGTCAGTGTTCTGAAATCTCAGTGGAGACAACAACTTTTTATTAAAAAAGAGTTTTTCAGATTTGGGAATGAAAATGAAAAAATGAATGTGTTGGAAAAAAATAATGAAGAAAATTATGGATGATTGCAGGATGGCAAGCAGGAAATCTGTTCCTTTCATAGAGATCACTATAAATACTACATATAAACATATAAATATGGCTCATTATTTTTTCAGAATCAAGACTTGATTCTTAACTGTATATTGCTGACAACTGAAAAGCAGAAACTCATACTTTTAAAAAATTTGCTTCCATTCTGTATTGTATTTGAATCTGTTGTTTGAGTTACGCTTCTTCTTTCTAGAATAAAGTAGAAGAGTCTCAGATCATGGTGCATACACATAAAGAGAAAACGTATTTCTTCAGTGGTAAAGAGAAGCTGGACTAAGAATGGAGAAAAACTGAACTAACGAACAAGATGATTTGGTAGTTTAAGCAAATCCTTTATTACTGCGTGATAATGCATATGTTTTTGCAATGTGGAGTGGACAAAAGGTGGTATAACCATTCAAAGGATGCTTAGTATGTTCCCTTCAATTAGATAGCAGAATGACAATGACAATTAATGGATGGAGGGAAGACATAGATAGAATACAACCATCATTGGGTCACACTAACTTTTTAAAGGAGGCTGATCTGTCAGGGTGTATTCTTTCCATCAGAACTGAAATGTTGATACATTCATGTAATAGTCCTTTGGAAAGAATTGCCAAACAATGCAAATGCAAAAATTTTGGGAAAGATGGGGAAACTTGTGGAAAGAAGCCCACTGATGGTTACTAAATAGATAAATACACATGAGGCTCAAGAAACCCAATCACAGTATAAAACAGCATTTGATGGAAATTAACATAAAGAAGAAACCGGGAAAATAAATTTTTCTGAAGAGCAATAATTTCAGTATATAATGATCTGCAAGTTAATTTTACTTCTTTTGTTCAAGTTAGAGGAACACCATCTACACTGGGTATATTCTGCCACAGCCCTTCATTTTGTATCTCCATAACACACATCTGAATGGGTGTGGATATGAAGTGGGAACATCGGGGTATGGAAAGCCATAATATTTTAAAGAAAACTTTAAAATACATTCATTTCCACTTTCTTGTTCCATATCTTTGTTCCATACTTACTGGTGTTTCATCCATTGCATGAATTGCTTTGAATTAGTCAGGTTTTGTAGTAGACATAAGCTGGGCCACTTGAATCTATTACTTTAATTCTAAACAAAAATTATCATGACAGGTTAGTATTTCCACCAGGCTTGTTTTATCAGTAATACAGACATGCATGAATAGATTCTTTCTGTAATGCATTTAGATAAAATAATAATAATTGATAATTTCTAAAAACCTGCAGAGTTTTCTAGAGCATTTAGATACTTTCAAGTTTGATGAGAAATTTTTTAAGGGGAATTTCATTGTGTCTTTGCAGTCTCCTTGGGTTAGGAGTGGAGTCTAGGATTAAATATGCCTATGTTTTCCAGAAGCTGTGATTTTGTGGTATGGCTTCTTTCTCCAAGGCTGTATCTTTGAGTTCCTTGGCAACATTAGAGATTCCAGGGGGATGCTCTAGTTCTCTGAAGTCTTGCAAAGTCCTCTGTAGCACAGGAAGTTGCATTCTATGTCCCAAGTTTCCTCAATCATCTTTTTCCCATTTAATTTATTTTTCTTGCTTCTGTCGCTTCTCTTTGGGTAAAAACAAATGCAAGTAACTGTTTTTAAAATAACACCACTTATTTGCATTCTCATGCCTTCATAAAATATTTGCATCGCCGTTGTCATAAAAGTAGTTTGGGACAAAAGGTTTGCATGTTGAGAAGATGCATATTGTCAGTCATCTAGCTTTACAGACACGTGACCTCCTCGTGTTAAGACTAGCGTTCTGATTCCATGCTAATAACCTAATTGTTATTAATATATGCTGCTTGTTTCTGACCTGTTTTGTTTAGAATGCACACTGGTTTTAGTGTGCATGACATTTAAGGGTTATGGATTAAAAAATTAATTTTTCTAAAATAAAAAATACCTCATACATTTTTCATAGGGGTTACAAAAGAGCTACTCTGTATTTTCCCTCTAGCAAGATGGTACAGTATTGAATTAAGTGTCAGTACTTCTGTGTCTGTGTAAGATTTAATATTCTGGGCAAAGATATTAATAGTCTTTTGAAATGGACAGCTAGGTTTCCTTAAAATTATTTATAAATTAATTGGGCTTTTTGAAAAAAGAATATTTTAAAATGAGATTTCAAAATTCTAATTCTTTGATATAAATATTTTTATATTGTGTATTGCTTTTTCAGAGATATATATAAATGGACAGAAGAAAACATTGCTTTGTGATCTGTGCATTTTCTTTTGAAAATGCAGCAGCTTGGTAGTGTAGAAATTCAAATCTTCTGGGCTCAAAAATAAATAAAAATATCCCAGCAGTCAAGCTGCTTCTCCTCTATTTGGACCAGTACTGTTTAAATGACACTGACAGTGGGGTTGACTGCACCCCTGGAAGTTTGCAGACAGTGCCAAGCTGAATAGTGCAGCTGACACAAGAGAAGGAAGGGATGCCATCCAAGACCAGAACTAGCTGGAGAAGTAGGGCCATGAGAACCTAATGAGATTCAACAAGACTAAGTGTAAGGTGTTGCATTTGGGCATTTGGGTTTCAGCATTCCCGGATTTGTGGATGGATGGATGGATGGATGGATGGATGGATGGATGGATGGATGGATGAAAAGCAGCCTTGTAGAAAAGGGCACAAACCTGAATATGAGCTGGTGATGTCTTCTTGAAGCCTGAAAGGCCAGCTGTGTCCTAGGCTGTGCCAAAAGAAACAACAACAGATCAAGTGAGGTAATTCTCACCTGTCAGTTCTGTCCTTGTGACACCCTACCTAGAGTACTGCATCCCAGCCTGAAGCCCCCAATGCAAGAAGGATGCAGAACTGTTGGAGTGGGTCTGGAGGAGGGCCACAAAGGTGACCAGGGGGCTTGAGCACCTCTCCTGCGAGGAAGAGTTGAGGGAGTTAGCTTTAGATGAGAAGTTTCTTGGGAGACCTCATTAAAGTCATTCAGCACATAAAGGGGGCTTACGGGAAAGATGGAGATGGACTCTTCATCAGAGAGTGTAGTGACAGGGCAGGGACAGTTTTTATGATTATAAAGGGAAGTTTAGATTACATGGTCGGAGGCAATTCTTTTCTCGGAGAGTAGTGAAACAGTGAGACAGATTGCCCAGACAAGCTGCAGGTGTGTGGATAGGTGGAAATAGGTGGAAATTTGAGCAACCTGGCCTAGACAAAGGTGTCCCTACTTACAGCAGTGGGGCTGAAGGGCAGTTGGAACTAGATGGTATTTAATGGCTCTTCCAAGCCAAGCCATTCTATAGTTCTAATTAAAAAGAACATAATTTGTGGTTATGAAATTAGGTACGAGCCAGATTATAACTGTTACGCTCTCCTGAGCTTTTTCAGAAATACCATTTTAAAAACTTCAGTTTCTGATATTGGGAATCAAGAGGGAAATTGTCAGCAGAATGCAAGGTATTTCATCTTTCAGGGGAAGGAAGAACTGAACACGGGAACCACAGTTAGGCGAACAGCAGACTTTATAGACAATCAAATGTCATGCCATGCTGTTGGTGCTGCATGAACCTGTGGACAACATTAGTACATAATAGGTAAATTCTCAAAGATTTGGGGAAGTTTATGTATCTTTCGTATACCCTTTTTAAAATCTACCTTTGTAGCTCTTTTAATCCACATTCTTTGCCATGCTCACAGTCTTTGAGATCATGAACTCAACCAGGGCATGGTCGCTACAGCTCAGACTGCCTCCCAGCTTAACTGCTTTGATAATCTCGTCTGCATTTATAAGCATCAGGTCCAGTAATGATTCACCTCTGGCTGGTCTGTCCAGTACCCGCACCAGGAAGTTATTCTTGGTGGACACCAGAAGTCTCCTGGATTGCTTGCAGTTCACTGTGTTGTTCTAACAGCAGGTGTCCAGGTAGTTGAAATCCCCCATGAAGGTGAGACCTTGCAAGCACAACACCTCTTGATGCATTCCATCTGAAGTCAAAATTCTCGTTTTATCGAAGATATGTCCTAGAAAATCGTAGATCGTGAAATCCAAAACCCTGGGGATGCCACCATCCACGCAGCCATTCATTGTACTGGCCCTTTCTCCTCCTGCCCAGATCCCAGTCTCCAACCAGGAGGATCAAGGAGAGCACAACCTGCACTCCTAACCCCTTCAACAAATTCCTAAGGGACATAATGTTTTTTTTATTATTCTTTAATTTTCTAGTTGCAGACTCATGTGACCCAACTTGAAAGACGAGCAGTGGATAGTAATCATTTGGCTTTATCATAGCTGTTATTCTCCTCTTTATACCATGAATGCAGTTCCCTGGCAGATAGCAAACTTCTTTGACTGACAAATTATTCATTTTTTTTTTGTTGTTCCCCCCCACCCTAGATTCTGTGGGTTTTGGCTTACAGCTGCCAGTATAATACTTTAGAAACATTTGGACAGACCTTTATTGAAACTCAGGTACCACCAACTTGAGAATTACAGGGCTTATGGCCAGACTGTCTTTTCGTCTTGTCTCCTAGATCATAGAGTGACAGCAGGGCTGATCAGCAGCCACTGCTGCATTCTCTCGATCCTGATGTCTTTCTTTTTCAAGGTCTGTATTGACATTTGGATAGATTTGTGTTAAAAAATTGCTTTCTTTGTAATCCTCAAGTCACGGTTGATCCCCGTGCATTTTGTAGTCTGTAAGACCATGGCATGTTTAAACCACTGTGGTCAGTAAAGAATTGTGAGTGCTTATGGCAAAGCAATATTTTGTTCCAAAATTACTGCTGTATATTATATTGTCAACTGCAGTCAGTCAACTGGAAGGAGTTTAAGAGCTGTTTGTAGTCAGCAACCAAGAAGCACTCAAAAAAAAAATTGAGGATTCTGATATTTTATGAAGCAATCAGTGTAAATTGTCTTTCATTAATTTCCTTAGGTGATATGAATGATCATAATCTTAATTGCAGCTTAAGCATAATTTTATTTTTCATTCTGTGAGTTTTGAATATGCACCTCTGTCAGTGTTTAATTTGTCTTGTTTTGTGAAAACATATTGCTCATAAAATGCACTAAAATTATACAGGATGGTACAAATACTGAGGAGATGATGCCACACTGCCATTTAGCAGAAGCGTAGAAAATGCAGTACTTTCTAATAATGTTTATGATTGCCATCAGAATAATGGTCTGTGAGACTCTTCCTGGTATGGCTTCAGAATGTTGAAGGATTTTTCAGGGAGCTTTTGGGTAATAGCAACATGATTTATAGATTCATTTTGATGCTGACCTTCACCTCTCCAGCTTCTTGTTTTGTTGCAGTCTCTTTGTATCACCAAATACTTGTTTGCAGATTGTATTTTTAATTCATCTATAAAGAATTTGTGGTCAGTCAGTATCTGAAAAAGGAATTAGATCTAATGGCATGGTTTTACTATTTAGATTATGCCATGGCATCCAGGCAAGATTTCACAGAAAAAAATGATAATTTTGGCTAAGCACTTGCAATTCTTTCACATATGGAACATATGTAACTAATACAGTAGCAGTCTTTTTACATATATACTGGCTTTATTCTGAGAGAATGGACTATGCAACTACTGTGCAAAGTGAGCCTACGAACTGTGTTTTACCCAATTTTTATCAGTTGATGGGAATCTAGCACATTCTGTTTATGTGACTATTGAATTTTGATCCTGCAGCAGGAGTCCAAAAGCTAGGTGATGCTCTGAATGGTGCCTGGAGGCATAACTGACTAATAGCAGCAATCTTTTTTTCTCCAACAGCTCTTGACTCTTTCTCTATTCAGTCCTATCTTGCCATTTATGGATGTTTTCTGCTCTTTGAAATACTTCTTGCACTGTTTAAAAATCGTTAATCAGAACTCCAGCTGCAGCACTTTTAAGCTGTTCATGGTAGGCAAGCAAGCTGTCAGTGAAGTCTTTGGATTTTTAGATTGGCAGTTGATTCAACAGCCTTGTAACTTGTGAATTTCACTGTCCTACTAGCAAGTTGTATAGATAATCTTGGCTGCTGTTTCTACTGGTCAACCACTTGCCTGTGCATCCAATTCCATGTCTTTTATCAGTGAAAAACAGTGGATTTCTAAAATATATGATTACCATCTTCCAGAGGTTTTAGATCTTTGGATCCAGTCCCTGCAAAAAATATTCAGAGAAACTCAGTCCTCATGGATGGATTGGAATTTTATTCCTCACCAAGTCTTCAGCTAAGGGATGGTGATTACTTATTACCCAGAGTCACTCTTTGCATGAGGTAAGCTCTATAAGGAGATAAGATCCATAATCTTTAACAAGGTGAAACTAAAATCACCTGTTGTAGGGGTAAAATTTAGTGCTAATACTGTCACAAATAGAACTGAAATCAGGTTCCCCATTCTTTGTCCTCTGTTTAAAAGTAAATAAATCACAGTCTTCTGTTATCTCTTCCGTGTTGTGCGGGTGATGTTGAATACTCTGCAGTCTATAAACATGCCTGATGCTGGGGGTGTGCAGACCTGGGCCCACTTTCTCAGATGAAATCTCATGAGTGCCAGGCCCATGACATCAGAGGTGGATGTTTGTGGTGTGGCAGTAGAGGCTGAGCCTTCCCACCAGTATTCCATTCCACTTTGTTGCCATGTGTCACGTGGCAGCAGAAGGGCAGTCTGACACAGAGGTGTCTGACATGGAAGTGAGGATGAAGAAAAAGTGTGGAATCGAATACCTTCATGCAGAAAAGAATGGCACCATTAACATTCATCAACACTTGTCAAATGTTTATGGAGACCAAACTGTGGGTGTGAGCACAATGAGGCAATGGGTGGTACATGACACCAACATGAAGGACAAGCCACCTTCTGGATGGCCATGCAGATTTTTACAAGGGTGGCATGGAGGCTCTTGCTCGTCACTGGCAAAAATACATAGCTAGTGGAAGTAATTATGTTGATAAATGGTGTTCTATAGCTGAGAATTTACTCTATCAAACGATGTTCATTTGATGCTCTTTGTATCTACTGCAGTTTCCATGGAAATAGATGGGAGGCATTACTTTTGAAGCGTCTTACATACTTTGTTCATATGATGAGATGTTTTAATTTAAAAAGTCTCTTTTCTTGCATGTAGAACCATTGAAGTGTAGATTTCAGAAGTTCAGAAGAAAAAATATCCCCAGGAAAAAGAAGCATGTAAATTCATTGTGGTTGTTCAGGATCCTAAAGTTTCATTCATTCCTACACCAAATGTAGCAGTTGTTGAATGGCTTGCAGGTCTTGCACTATAATTAGTTTGCTTCAGCGTTTCAAGATGTCAATACAGAAAGTTTGAGCAATTCCTGGAGAAACGCTGAAACACTTACGTATTTCATATATATATGAAACACTTTGTATTTTTACTCAAGTACTTACTGATACAGAGATGCAACTTGTTCAGTTGTTGCTCCATCTTGAAGTATCAGGCTGTGTTCTGGCGCTTTGTATTTTAGTATCTCTGTAGATTTCTGCTTTTGCAAAACCAGTGCCACCAAAACTAAAGTACAGCATTCATCAGCTTGAGAGCTGGATTACCAGCTGTTACTTTAACTGTTGGAACTGCGCTTTCCTTAAAGACCCAGTGATCCCACCCTGCCTTTGCCTGACAACAGATTTCTAGCTAGTTTATCTGCTTTTTTGTAAGATAAACAAATGAGTCCAAATAGAGCTGATTTCCCTATGCAGTGATGCGTTAATCCTTTAAAAATAATGATTCCAAGCGTATTAGACTATTTGTTCTCATTAAAGCAAGTGGAGAGCAAATTAGCTAATTCATTCCTCTGCATAGGGCTATAGAATTCTTCTGTGTTCGGCAGTCACTCTTCCCATTCTTGAAAACTCATGGCATCTCCCTTTGAGTATGTATTTAACTGTTAATTCTTTTATTCACAAGTAGGACAGTAGAGTTCCTCTTAATTTGCTTTTTTCTGAAGAATGCTATCACATTAGATTTCAGCCAGAGTACCTGTCCAGCTTAAGCAATATGTGACTGGTTTGTCAATCTCTATATAATTGCTCAAAGGAGAAGGTAAGTTTTTCTCTTTTAGGATAAATTTTGCTTGTAGGTGAATGGCAAGCCACATGATCCAAATGTTTGTGTTAAGTCCCAATACCTGGAACTGGCAGAGCAGCGAAGGGAGGTGGTATGAATGTTTCAGGGCTTTGCAGCCTCAGCTCAGCACTGTAACTCAAGCAGACACTGTAGTTGTAAAGAGTCTATGCATCCATACCCGTGATGCTGTAGACCAGCAAAGGGAGATGGAGGTACACAACTGAAAGAGGAGCAAGTGCTCTATGCGAGATGCTTCATTTTGAAGTATTTGAGGGTATAGATGGTCTAATAAATTATGAAACAATTATCTCCCTCTTGCCCTCTCCTCCCCAGCAGATAACGTATCAGTTTTGACTGCAGTACTGCAGTTCATCTGAATTTTCTGTGTGCAGCCCATGTGATAGTGTGTAGTTGCTTTTAGGTGATACACTGTTGATACCTGACTGACAAAATTAAAGGATCACTTACCTTGAACATGACTTTTTAGTGTGTTGTACTTAGTGAAGAGGAAGAATTTTAGCTTTTCAATATCTGTTTTGTCTCTTGATGTATGCCTAAAGTGAACTTGAGCTAGTTCAGGCTCCCTTTCTTTCTCACTTTTCTTAGGAAAAAAAGTGCAAAAAAATAGACAGTTGCTTTAGAGAAAAGAGCCTGTGAATCATGAAGAAGAAAGACAAAGCAATTTACTGTGCATACATACGCATACCCTGAATAACTATAACATCCCAGAGTAACGGAAGACTTATACTGGGGTTGAGATCGAAGATTTTCCCTGACATTGTTGGAGATTTTCTTCTGTTATATAAATAAAAGCTGGACTTGATGCTTGCCGTTTAGCCAGTGGGGAAGAAGCTGTTCTCTTCACCATCGTATTCTTTTTTGTTCATTTAAGGTAAACTTCCTACTGCATATAAAAACTGTCCTTATACATATAAAACTGTATGCCATTATTTCACAGTTGAAATTAATTTTCTTTTTTCCTGTCATACCTACATAGATTTTTTGTTCCTTTTTCCCTTTACTAGCACCTTACTTATGCCCTAAAAAGAAAGAAGTGCAGCTTTTTTAGACTTAAAATTGAAAGTCAGTATAAAAAACAAGCTATTTCAGTATTAATAGACATTGGTTTAATCTGGTCAGAGTATTTTAGCACAAGCACCGCAGTTTTCTCTGTTAAATAAAGTCCTGTGTAAAGAAGAACATGTTTATATTAAAAACCACCTCTTAACGAGAAGGAGCAGGAAAGTTATATTAAATTTCATTCCATAGTAGCTTGTATTTCAAGGACAAATATTTACACCATTTCCCTTGCTTTTATATTTTTCTTTTAAATTCAAAACCTCTTGCAGTCAGCAGATACAGTCTTAGCATTTTCCCAATTTTAAAGGGACAGATAAGAAAAATATGAAAACGTCGTTTAAAATGTTTCTTAACTTCTTAGATTATAAGTGTAACTATTAAAGACTAGCCCATATATTATACTTCTAAACCATACTGTAATCAGTGCAGACAGGTCTTTAACCAAGATGTAAGCTTTCATTGTTCTCGAGTGACATATTATCTTAAACACAGCTCTAAACATCATTTTATAAAATCCTTCTTAAAGGCAAAATAACATTTGCAAACTGACCTTTCTTTTTAAGACGTTTCTGTCTTAAAAACTTATGTTAAAAAAAGTAAAAATCTGAAAAACTTCACTGATTGTTTAAATATTAATCTCACTTCTGTGTTTGTGAGGAGGTTACAGTGTTTAATATTGGTTTTTATTCCTTGCTTTATCTTTGCAATTGTGTGTCATGCAGCATTGCCTGCAAAGGGACAGATGCAATTAGTTTGGAGTTAAATAGGTTTGTTTTAAGAGAAAAATGTGAAAAATATCTTGGTTTTATATTCACTGAAACCTTTGTAGTCAGCTTGAGTTTTGTGCTCCAGCCATCTATAGAATAATCCAAATCTAGTGCAATATTTCTCATACTGCTTGACATATTTTAAGGTAATCTGTATGAGTTGTAATTCAATAGCACAGAGACATGATGAAAATAAAAAAGAATTTAATACCCTCTTTCAAATTGCTTATGTTAGCCAAAACTTTTTTCTTCCTTTCCTGAGAGGGTAATCCCTGTGTATTTATATTAATATTCTGGCTTTGAAAGAAACATTGAGTTAGTGGTTTGATTTAATCTTCAGTGTATGTGGAAACACTTACAAAGCACTTGGACTACTTTCTATCCATAGTGGCCTGTCCAGCTTTCTTTGTAAGCAGTAAGAATGTAAGAATACACACCACACCACTGTATCAAGCTACTAATAATTTTTCAGGAAAGTGATGAAGTAATGAAATTTGATTGCATGAAATCCAAACTGCAAATTTTTGCTGCCTTAAACCACATGTAAATCTTAGTGACAAACTGGAAAAGAGATTATTTTGGTGGATTGTTTTATGATGAAGAGTTTGTTTCCTTGTTGTCTAGTGGAACAGTCACTGCACCTTCCACTTTGGTCTGTTGTGCTGCAGAGAAAAGAAAGCAAAACATCAATGTTTCTTATTTCTAAGCTGCCATTAATAAAAAATGAGTCTTAATTTTACAGCCATAATCAGAAAAGACCTAGGTTGTTCTGAAAATAATGCCTCCTGTTTATTTCCATGTAAGTTACATTGCAAAGAATTGCAGAATAAAAACTATTTGATGGATCAAATTCTCAGCTACAATACACTGTTTATCAGCATAGTCACCACCACTAGCCATGCATTTTTGCCACTGATGAACAAGAGCCTGCATAGCCGTCCAGAATATTGCTTTTCCTTCACATCGCTGTCACTTCTGAACATAACATTCACCACTGTCCTGTGCTCACATCCACTGTTTGGTCTCCATAAATGTCCAGCAAGCATTGATGAATGTCAGTGGGTGCCAATTTTTCTGCATGGAAGAAAACCTCCACACCTTTGCTTCATCCGCGTCTTCCATGTCAGACGCCATTCTCTCAGGCTGCCCCTCTGCTGCCATCTGTCACATGGCAACAAAATGTAAAGAAGTATTGGCAGGAAAGTTCAGTTTCTACTGCCATACCACCAACATCTGCCTCTGATGTCATGGGCCAACATAAAGCAGGAGGCATAACTTTTGGAGCAGCTCTCATATTGTTTCATGTCATGTATCATATCAGGTATAATACCATCTTCTGTGGAAAAGAGAAGATTTTGTATCTAAGTTGTCTGTTAAAGGCTAAAGTTCTCTTCCAGTTTCTAAGTTTCTTGTGGCCTAAAAAATGCTGGTGTTAGCTTGTGTCACCTGCTACAAGTGGCCATGTCTGTCTGACCTCACTCTGATGTCACCATATAGCCCAGATTCAAGGCATTGCTCAGCTGATTGTGGTGAGGAAGAGATATTGATGAGGAGTCATGTATTTACTTCTTAATTTTGACAGCAGCAAAATGCTACATCACATGAGGTAGTTTCACAACAAAGGGCAGCTAGCCTTCACTACAGTGCTCTTTCTGTTCCTTGTCATTGGAAAAGAGGGAGAAAATGCAAGTAAAATGGCTCCTCCAGCCTGCATCCAATGCTACATCATGGGGATCTGTTCTGCATGGTGCCCATGGGCTGCATGGGACAGCCTGCTCCAGCATGAGCTTGTCCTGGGCTGCAGGGCTGCTCCATGCCTGCAGCACCTCCTGCCCTCTTGCACTGCCCTTGGTGCCTGCAGTGCTTCTCCCACTCACATTCCTCACTGCACTCTCCCAGCTGCTGTTGTGCAGCGGTTTTCCCTTCCATCAGTCTGCTCTCCCAGCACCCAGCATCACTCACAGCTCAGTGCTGGTGGTGATGGGCCCGTTTTGGAGCTGCTGGACCTGGTCTGTCCTGAGACAGGGCAGTGCTGGGCTCTGCTCACAGAGACTTCCCCTGCAGCCCCCTGCTCCTGTACCTTGTACCTAACTGTACTGCTCAGAGTACAGTGAAAATGCTAGCTGACTTCATAACACAAAAAATGCATCACTTTTCAAGCAGTGCCATTCTCTGAGAGATCTGTTTCCGATTCCCTGGGGGATGAGGCTGGTAGTTAGCATCCGCTGCCCTGCATGGCTTTTCTCCCCAGTCAGCAGCTGAGGTTTCTGTGCTGCTCCCAACCTAAATGGCTGGGAGATCAGAAACCTGCTTGCTGGCAGCCACAAATGTGCTTTTAGTGGAACAGCAACAGCAGAAAATGTTTTGTTTTTATCTCACTACCTAACAAAATCCGTATTAGTGATAGTCTAAGTGACCCATCCCATACAAAAGAATTAATGTACAAATTGTCTAATCTTGACGTTTTGAAGGTATTTAAGCAGGCTTTTTGGGAAGGGTATTTTCACATCAGTTGTACTGATTTCACATGAATCTGTGTTTTCTTAGACCTTTCTTCTGACTGCCAGTTTCTTTTATCCGGCCTCTTTTCATGTTTCTCAGTACAAACAATAGATACTTTTAGATTTTCTGATGGTGAAAAAAGGCTTTTGTGGTAAAACAATGCAATGCTGCAGTATCTTGTTGAACCAGGTAGGCTTAGGAGCTGACATTGCTGAAAGATAGCAGCTTCCTCCATTCATCTAAAGCCTTCTTAGATGATCCTCATCTGAATGGTTATACCATATAAAATCTCTCTCAGAGAGGTTGCTTTAGATGTGAATACAGACCATAATAATCTAAGCTTCCTCTCATGGGCACGGGGTTTATTCTGGCTTTTGCTGGATACCCGTGGGGCAGGTCTCTGAGCAGTTTGTATCACAGTATGAGCTTTCACTAGGTCCAGAATTTTTCATGCCCAACATTAGAAGTGTGTCTATTATGAACATGAGAGTATGGAACCTCGTTGTTAATCATGCCAGCTACAAGCAAACAATGCAGTCTGCAGTGCTGAGCTGCTCTCCTTGATGTAGAAGTTTTGGCTGTCGTGTATCTATACACCATCAAGTCTACCTCGATCTGCAGTTGGTGCTCTAAGGCTGAACTTCATTGTCCTCAAATACTTCTCCAGGTTGCAGTGGTTGTTTTTTGAGTCTCTAATCTAAGTCTTCAGATGGTAATGTTAGACTAGCGTTGCACTTAATATTTACACTGTTTTCCTCGCAGTGCTCATGAACATATGTTTATATGCTTTTATTTCTGTGGTAGGTTATGCAGCAAAATAATAGAGCAAACAGTTTCTTCTCAGGAGTAAAAAGAGATAATGGTGAAAGCAGAGTTCTATTCTGGTTGTTCCAAACTTGACACTGTGTAAGCAATGTGCAGCAGTGAGGGTGTGTCTTTCCAAAGGCTGTTTTTTCCATTAGTGGAAGAAAATAACAGTTTTAAAACACATCTTTTCTCGGACATTATATTTGGCAAATTTACCTTCATATGTTCCTCTTGAATCCTGAAATTACAGTGATACATTCATGCAAACGGATGCTTTATGCTGCTAGTGATTAATCCTGGGCTAAGACTAGCATACACTATAGACATACATATGATCTCCAAAAAAGGGAAAAACATCTGAGGGTATATATAAAATACAGAGCAGACAGAAGGAAGTCAAACTTTCCACAGATCTTCCATGAGCCATTTTTCATTCCTAGAACAGAAAGGGACGTATCAGGAAAAAGACCTGTTGTGATGAGATTGCACTGATACGGATAATGCCTATTTTCCCCAAATTATGTTTTTGTTTACTGTGATGTTTTTGTAGAATTTTTTTTCAGAGGAATTTCATATAATCTTTGCGTAGAAATACGGTCTGAAGAGATTTTCCACAAAGAAGCATTTTAAAAAAGCAGCCAACGTAACTGTACGTTATTAATAGGAATGTGAATTCCTGTACATCCCAGACAAAGCAGCACTTTGCCTGGATACAGCTGTTTGGAACAAGGAAGAAAGCTTCCTATCTCTCTGTTTTTTAACAGTCTGATATTTTTTCTAACTGTGTTGAGGTGAAAACTGTAGTTATTTTTTCCCACAGGATTTTACCTTGAGGACTGTGCAGCAGTGTAGCCAGTCATCAGGAGATGTTTGTGAGTTGTGGGAGGGAAAAGGAGAGTGGAAGTGCAAACGAGTGACATTTCTTGTTGCTGCTTAGATGTATGAAAGGTCTTCTGCAGGTCTCCACATTCCTGGTCTGTGCAATGCGTTTATTCTAGGTGCTTTCCATGAATGCGTGCTTAGATGCTCTTGTGTCTGCTGGAGTAAGGTTATCTATGTATTTCTCCAGACCACTCGTTTCCTGTAACACTTGATGAGATCTCAAGAATCAGCACAGACCTTCATGTAGGGAGCTTAAAAAGACATTGAGAGGGGAGGGAAGGGCATCCTTAGGATGCTGCTGATTTTGACCTTCATAAACGCCACGAAGAATCTGATTTATTTGTGCTTATTTGAAAAAGAAATACTACTTTAAAAGGAAGAATGCTGTATGTGCACAGACTACATGTTCAAGAAAAGAGATGGTTAGTATGAAAGATGCTCTGTTTTGTAATAGTTACACACTGAGACTTGAAAATGCATGTAATTCAGTAAGGCATGCTTTTCTTTTGCTACTGTTGACATTGCAGATGGAAATAAGCTTGGAAGAAGAATCAAGTTTGAAGTTCACATTTTTTTATGATTGTGAAGGAAGTGCAATTTTGAAAACATGTTGGTATTTAACTTTCAGTGTTCTGCTATATCCCTTATCTAAATTACATCCATCTATTGTTGTAGGAGTGTAAAGTAGTTTTAATTGCTGTTTCTTTTGTGCAGAGAGTTAAGGAATAGGTGTGCTTTCAGGTCTGTTTTAACACATCTGTTTTTCTTACCTTGCTACAATTCATCTTTCTGACTGAGCAGCCTAATCTGGCTGATAAATTCTGTGAGATACAACTTATGACCCTCTTTCCATCTGTATGTGCCTAAGCAAATGCATCATTCTCCAGGGTACAAGAAAATTTAAAGGAATTCTGAACTAATGCAGTGCAGATGCTGATACGTCCACAGGGAAACATGGACTACTAAGAATCAACAGGGATGCATATGAATTTGGCTGTAAAAAGCTTAGTTGAATTATCTATCTTCTTCTGTTGCATCTGGGACATTAAGGATGTCTAATGAAAATAAATTGGACAACGAAAAGCAAATATGAAAATATTAATCTGTTGAACGTAGATTCTAAGTGGCCTAAGATAGAATTGAAGGTTATATTAGATATGGAGATGGAGATATGTGTGGCTTCAGCTTGCTACTATTAACAAACTTGAATGTACTGTAATTTTTTTACATGTGCTCAGTGAGAGAGCATTATTGTTGTCAGTAGACATTTAGATGTACACCAGCCTGTCCCTCCATCTGTTTGCTTCAGAATACTTGGCATTTATTTTTCAATGTAGTAAAAGTAGTCATAGCTTTGCAGTTGAGAACTATGATAGCAATATCAGTTTTTCACATTCCAGTTAGCTTCCAAACCAGAAGTTTGCCTTTTATTTATAACTTATAATGCCTTGCTGCATGTGTTGCATGAGGGGGGAGAATTAAGTGTGTAGGATATGATTGTGCAATAAAAAAGATTGCAAACCACTGTCATTAGTAATAAGACCTTTTGGAATATTACATTAAAATAGAAGTATTTCGAGCATTAGATTAAAAAGCAAGCAAATGAACAAAGCAAAAAATCCACACTTTGATTTTAACCAGGAATTTGCCTCTGTTTTCTGAGATATTCTAAGGAGAATTGTTTTTGCAAGGTTTCCTCTGAAACGTTTTGTGTCAAGAAACTATTTATGTTTAACATAAATTGTTAGCCAAGGCAATGTGAAATTGGAGTGTCTGTTCGACATTTTAGGTACTTCATTCGTTGTCATTTTGTCCTGGTGATTATGTTCAGCTAAAAATTTACCTAATGGTCTGGTGGTGGTTGTAAGCTAAGTGTGCGTTGTGGTTATTTTGTAGAATTATCTCTACATTCAGAATGACTGCTTTGGATAGGGCAGTAGATATATGTTGACTGGGAGCAGGAAGTTTTCATCTTCTTTTTCTTTCTGTCTCCACTGATGCCTCTCACCTCTTTTTCCTCCCTATTCCTGGCAAGGAAACTTGGTTTTGGACAGCTGTTTTAGAGACTGGTGAAAATGTTATGCTTTTTGAAATTATATCAGACGGTAAATGAGAAGATCGATGAGAGGAGAAAACAGTCCTATCAGTTAAGCTTATTAGTTTCACGGGTAGTCTCAGGGGGCTGTAAATTGGTACATCCCTGCGATAAGAAGTAGAAAGAAATAATATTCCATCTAGATGTCAAAAGGCAAAGTGGCACTAGAATTTAATTTTAACACTAAGAAGTATTCAGTAGTGATATGTGACCAAATATATTAGGTCATACATTTCAGATAGTGTTACTACCGTATTCCCTGCAATGGGCTCAGAGCGAAGCAAAGATTTGTCACGGATGATGTCTGCCATTCACACAGCAGTAGTCAGTGCAGTGCTCTTTAAACATAACAGCAACTTTATTTAGTTGAAGCTGCAGGTCAGCTAACTCTGATAGCTGTGCTATTTGAGCGTATCGCTCCAGTACACCACTGTTCTTGTTTATTGAATCAGACAAAAAGTTTATCTCCACAATTAACATTCAGCATTAAAGTTCATAAAATAAGCATCTCTCCTCAAGTATGTTTCTTTGATACTATGAAGCTGACATCTTAAGGAGTAAAACTCAAAACTAGGAAATGAGACTTCTACTGCCACAAAGTTTGGGATGTAATGTATTAGAGTCACTGAAAGTGACAGTAGGAATAAAGTCTGCTTCTTTCACAGTAAGATAATAGCAAAAATAAAATGAGATGGCAGAAATGAGGGAAAAAAATAGAGTAAAACTGATGAGTAGAGGTGTGGGGGAATACAGAAATGTATCAGGAAAGAATAAAAGTGAATGATATACGTGATAGAAAAATAAGTTAGACATCCAGGAAATTACAGTTTTCTTATGTGTATTCTGGGAAACACATACTAGGTCATACACAGAATATGAAAACCTGCATATTTAGATAAAAGAAGGCAGCTTAACTACACTTTTCATAAATAAGCTGAGACTCATCTGCACACAGAGACGTTTAATTAAGTCAGTAAACTGAAAGTGATCTTTTTATCTTACATTTTAGTTATGGATGAAAAAAAAAAAAGATAGCATTTGGTAGTTTTCTATCTTTATCTGAGCAAAATTTCTTGAGGTAGATTAGGAATTTGCCTATGCTAAGTTCCTTAGTAATAACCTAGATATGTAATCATTCTAAGCACATATTTCTGAAAAAGTACAGAACTGCATTGTAACCTAGTCCTGAAGCACAAGTGCAGGTGGAATTAAACTTAGTAAGGAATGTCAAAAACAACAAGAACTTCCTTAGATACAGCAGGCAGAAGAGCCAGGCAAAGGAGGGGGTACCCCCCACTTCAGTTAGTGAGAAGGGAGAGCTGGCCTGCTCAGATGTGGAGAAGGCTGAGGTACTTAATGAATTATTTGCCTTGATCTTCACTGCCAGTCAGGCTTCCCACACCTCTCATGTCCCTGAACTTATAGATGGTGGAGCAAAATCCTTCATATAGTAAGAGCAGAGCAAATCTGAGACCACCTCACAAGGCTGAATGTATACAAGCCTATTGGGCTGGATGGCATGCATCTCAGGGTCCCAAAGGAGCTGGCTGATGTGGTTGCCAAGACACTCTCCATCATATTTGAAAAGCTGTGGCTGGAGAAAGGGAAACATCACTCCCATTTTCAAAAAAGGGAGAAAAGAGGACCTGGGCTACTGCAGGCTGATGAGCCTCGTGTCTAAGCCTGGAAAGATCGTGGAGAGGGTCCTCCTGGAAGAGGTGTTAAGGCAAATGCAAGACGAGGAGGTGATCTGAGACAGCCAGCAAAGCTTCACTAAGGGCAGATCATGCCTGGCCAGTCTGGTGGCATGCTGTGATGGACTGATGGCATTGGTCAAAGGAAGGGCGACTGATGCTGTAAACTTGTGCAAAGCCTTTGACATGGTCCTGCACCACCTCCTTATGTCTAAATTGCCAGAGTTGTTTTCAGTGAATATATGTTCAAGTAGAGGCCAGTCATGAGTGACATATGCCAGGGGTCTGTCTTGTGAACAGCGCTCTTCAACATTTTTATCAGTAACATAGACAGTGGAACTGAGTGTATCCTCCACAACTTTGCTGATGACACCTTGCTGAGTGATGCTATTGACACAACAAAAGGAAGGGACGCCATCCAAAGGGACCTGGACAGGCTCAGAATGTGGGCCCATGAAAACCTGATGAGGTTCAACAAGGCCATGATCTTGTGTTTGGGTCATGGCAGTCCCAGGTGTGTGCAGACTGGGAGAAGGACTCCTTGAGAGCAGCCCTGAGATAAGGACTTTTGCGTCTTGATGGACAAAAAGCTGGACATGAGCCAGAAGTGTTATCTTGCAGCCCAGAAGGCCAAATGTGTTCTGGGCTGTATCAAAAAGGAGGGAGGGGTGGCCAGCAGGGAGAGGGAAGGCAATTGCCCTTCTGTACTCTGCCCTCGTGAGGCCCCAGCTGGAGCACTCCATCTGAGCATGGGTCCCCCAGCACAGGAAGGATGCAGAGCTGTTGTAGCAGGTCCAGAGGAGGGTCATGAGGATTATCAGAGGGCTGGAGCTCCTCTCCTGTGAAAAAAAGGTTGAGGGAGTTGAGGTTGTTTAGCTTGGAGAAGAGAAGGCTCCAGGGAGACCTCGTTGCAGCCTTCCCTTACTTGAAGAGAGCATATAAACAGGAGGGAGACTGTCTTTCTACGTGATCTGGTAGTGATAGGACAAAGGGGAATGGCTTTAAACTAAAAGGAAGGAGATTTAAGTCAGATGTTAGGAAGAAATTTGTTACTCAGAGAGTGTTGAGGCGCTGGAATGGGCTGTCCAGAGAGGTTGTGGGTGTCCCATCTCTGGAGGCATTCAAGGCTAGGTTGGTTGGGATCCAGTCTGATCTACTGGTTGTTAACCCTGCCCATGGCAGTGGGTTGAAACAAGATGACCTTTAAGATCTCCTCCAACCTAAGCCATTCTGTGTTTTAATTATAGTTGTTTATGTTCTCAGAGAGTAAAGGAAATAAGTGATTAAAGTGATAAAATAGGAGATTTATTGTAAAATAAAATAAAATAAATGATAAAATAAGTGGACATCTGAGCAAAAATATGGGGCCTGACCAACCTGCTCAGACTTAGGTTTTTCTTGTAAGGACCTATCTGTGGTATGCTGGTTTTGTAGTCTGCGTAAAGGTTGTAGTCAAGTAACAATGATCTTTTGACACTTCCTCAAGGGATTAATGCTAGTAAGAAATACATATTATGAATAGAACATTTTCAGCTGTTGCCACACTTCAGCTCTGTGCTTTGTGACACTGGTCTTTGATGAAATTTCTACATACAGAAACAGTTCTATTTGAGCAGAGAATTGGGTGCATATGCATAATATGTCTCATAAAATATTGCCATACCCTCTTTCCAATTGACCCACTCCAAATTCAGAAACAGACTAGCAAAAAATTACAGACACCATGTTGTCATTTAGATCTCCTCAGACGATCGCCTGCTACAGTTAAATGTGAGTTTTGTTTTATTCATTAGACCATGACTGTTAAATAATAAGGGGAGAGATCTTAGTCTGCTCGTATGCCTATTGATTGTTTTTGCAGTTTCAAAGAAACCTGAATTAAAATGATACACTTCTTTTGTTTGCCTACTCTAACCAGTAGCTAATACCAGTTCAGTGTGCTTAGAAAAAAATATGAAAGGCAAGCTTTTCAATGTATTTTATTATGTATGAGAAGTTGATCTTGCTTGCTGATGTAAGGTAGAACCAGAAGATGTCAGTCTTGGTGGATGCATGGAGCTTGGGGAAACAAGATCTGGTGGGTCATGCTGTGCTTGGGTGAAGTGTCACATGCAGGAGTCATCGTACTGAAATCTAGCAGCAATCTGCCAGAAACCATGCAGGAGAATCCGTGGCTTTCTGGATTGGAACTGATAAACTTTAAGATATATATATTTCTTTTATCATGAACCTCCTCTTTTCAGTTTCACGTCCATTCAAATACCAAAATCTTTCAGGGGCTTCAGATGCCTAAAACTCAGACTAATCTATTTGCTATTCATGTGTTTTCTCTTTTTTCCTCTCCCCCCTTTCCTTTCTGAAGAAACCACTTGTTTGCTTTCTCTTTGTTTCTTAGCTGGTAGAATGAGTTTAAAAATGCTTTTACTTCCCTGTCACTGCATTATGCTGCTTGGAGGGAGAATCAGCTGGAATCATGGCAAAGGGAACTGCTGTTCTAGTAGTTTCATTTTGTATTCACCATACAATTCCCAGAATTGCATTGTTCTTTCCCAGAGGGCGAAGACTGGTCTCTCATGCAAATCACTGGTCCTTTTCTAGGCTTTTGTAGCCTTCCTGAAATTGTTGGAAAGGATCCTTCTTTCTGCAGAGCGAGGAGAAGGAATTGCACCAGACAGGCTGGCCCCAGTCATTTTATCCCTTTCCTGTGTCTTATAGTTTGTTTTTGGAACGGGCACCAGACAGTACCTATCCTGCGTTCCCAGGACTTCTGCTGCTTTTGTGAGTTTGAGGAGCCAAATTCATCAGCTTTATTTGACTTGAGACTTGCATCTGTTAGAGTGCACAGAATCTGGCCCATAGCCTTGTCCGTATGCGAGAGCGTCTTCGCTAATTTAAGCAGGGTTGTTGAATAAGCATTTTTTTAATCATTTAAGTGGTACATTAGGTTGGTACAAGTTCAACTAAATTAGCAGGCGTACATTTTTCCAACTAATGATACATTGAGAGTAGACAGGTCCACAAATTCAGTTTTTCACAGATCCTTGTTAGTATTAATAGAAGTGCAACTGTGATCCTTAGAAATGCCTCCAAGCACTGGAAAGTCTAGCAACAACACAGACAGTGTGCAGTAGTACTTACACATTTATTTTAAAAGAAGGAAAGTGACAAAGCAAAGTAGGAGGAATTAGGCTAGAAACAGCCTGGATGGATTGGTACTATGATTGAAAGTAGCAGGCATTAAACTACCTATTTCACGCAAGCAAGTTAAGCAGGATAGAGGCTTTAATTTAACCCCCACTTCTGCAGACATCAGCACATGCATGCTTATTATTACCGCCATCTGTTTTATTCACAGTCGTTTCCATCAGCTGTGATATTTTGCTTTTTTTAGTGTTTCAGGCCTGCTTTGAAGCTATTGTGTTGTTAACTTTGGCTGAATCTGTGTGTAGCGATGTCAGCATACTGAAATTGTAACTGTTAGATTAATGAATGTAAGTTATTATTAACTCTGTGCCTAATGCACAGTATGTTAGTAGCTGTGCAAGTTCAATCAAATACACCACAGATTTTTCATGATGTTATTTACCAGATCTTAGATGGACTGCTGAGCAAGATGAATGTAATTCTTCATTTTTATCTGTGACTTACAAATTAGGTAACAAAATCATTTTAAACTGAAATTTTATTATTATTCTTTGCAGCAGGAGAACAGATGTACCCATGGACTTGAATTCATCACTAGAATGGAATATGCATCTTTGAGGGATGTTGTAATGAGTGGAAGAAAAATTAACTGTTGCAAACATTATCTTTCATATAGCTTAAACCCACATTGGGGCTTAATGAATTTCAAAAGAAAAAAAAGTGCTTATTCTTTCCTTTCTTTTCTTTTTCCTTCTCAGAACCTGAAGAAATTGTTTGTGGAATTTAGTCATCAGGAGCTGTTTGAGTTCTATAACAAGGTCTGTAGATTTTACGATACTGTAGTTCCTTTGTAAACACCTTATGCTGCTCAGCAGGAAGTACTGCCTATAAGAATTAAATCTAATGAAACTGGAAGGAAAGTGGATCCAATTTTAATTAAAGCTGTTGGATTTGTTTGATCACAGAAAGCATTTTCAAGAAGACTGCATTCAGATTTGAAGTAGGCAGGCATTGGAGTCACTGTAATCATACCTGGTGGCTAGGTCTAGAGGAACAGCTGATGGTTAACCACGAAGAGTTCTCTGGAAGGAGCATCTTTGTCTTAAGTTGAAATGCCAGACTCGTAATCTAGTCAAAATAAACTCTTATTATTTTTTTATCTTATTATTATGCATTGGCAATTTGCAGCAAAACATCTGTGCATGTAAAAAAGGCACTATTTAGACAACTGTTTCTTTAAAATTTGAATATTTAAGCTGCAGCAATGCATTCTAATAGCTTTGTGTAAAAACAACCATTCATGAGTACAAGTTTTTTTGTTGCATTATGATTAGATTTAGTATGCGTGGTTGAAGACATTGGAATGTATTTTTTTTTCTGTTTGCATGTTTCTAAATAATATCTTATATGAATAGAGGTTCTTTTTTTTCCTTTTTATTCCTTTAAATAGCTGGAAACCATACAAGCACAGCTGGATTCCCTTACATGATGTTTTTGAAGACTTATTTCTTCACCACACTCCTGCCACCTCATTATTTTGAATTGAAGATAGATTGCCAAGCTGTGTTTACTGAAGGATTCAGTGGGTTGCTTCCTGTAAAATTATATGGCTAATCTCCTCTTAAAGCAGTAACATTAGCCAAGATAAATCATTGTTAAGAGCCTGAAGATTGTAATGGATATTCTCTTGTTTTCTGAGCAATTATAAAAAGTGGCTTTATTTACAGAAAAAGGAGGAGAATGCTACCCTATCTCAGAGTTTTGCTGTTGTTCATTAATTGGTTGGCTGTTCTTTTTCTCTCTTAGGTGTGATACTTGATAATGAATAAAATCTATTTTTTACACATGAAAACAATATAAAACTTTGGTAGTAATGGTAGTAAGAAAGTACGCAGCTGATGAAATCTCTGTCCTTTTGAATTGTTATTCTCATGATAAGTAATGCTTACTGCAAATTTGTCAAAATAAATTTTAAATTTACAAATGGATTGTGCTTGTCCTGCTTTAATTTTATCACCTCTGTTATTTTTAATTTTAAATGAAAATTGCTAAGTAACTGGTAGTGTCACTGATTTCAGAGTTTACTTTTGACGCCGAGAATAAATATAGCTTCTTAGCACTGCATGTATGACAATGAATAAGTAAGTGAAGTGTAAGTGGGGAGAGAAAGCTTGGAATATATAACAGAGATCACTGAAATAGTCTTACAACTGTATTTCTGAGCAATTTGTTCATCCTTCCTAACGTTGTCCACCGCTGATTTTACAGGTAACAGGAAGAAATAAAGTACGTTGACTTAAAGGTCAAGTTAGTCATATTTTTACACATTAGTTTCAGATAAATGGAAGTTCACAAACAGGATGAGAAGGTAAAAGTCATCTTAGTTCTTGTTTGTTGTCAGCCATTGACAGGCAGCTCCACTGCCTCACCTTTGTAATGGGTGCAGAGTGACTCTTCAGGTTCACAAAAGGTGAAAGGAAGAGAAAATCTTCAATATTAGTATGTCTCTCTTTCTCCTTGAGGGATTCTCCATTGCTCTTCCAGTGCTGTTCGGAGCATTTTGTGTTACTTTGTTAGAGATTGTGCTGCCTCTTTAAAATACAGGAGGAGTTTGGACTGCTTGCCTAAGCTGTGGGATATTAGAAAAGTCTTAAAAGGTAAAGACAGTAACAGCCTGTGTGTATGAAAGGCACCAAAGGGAAGAAAAGAGGTTTAACATGGTTCTTTATGGAAATACCCTATGAAACTGTACCATTCTTGTCAGGTAATGGTGTTACTCTGTTGGAAAGAAGAAATGAGTCGTCATTGCACAGTGACCTGTACATTTTATAAACTTTGCTGCCAAAATACCTTCTAGAGACATAACACTCCCACTCACAGCTCATCCTCAGTCCTGCCATTCAGCATCAACTTGCTCTGCTCATCTTATGTGGCACCAGCTGCTACATATGTGCAGGTGAGGACGTCCCCCCTGAACCTTCCTCAGGACTCACCACTGCTGGCATTAACTCACAATTAGCACAAGTTGGAAAGTCCCCCTCTTGATGTCTAAGTCTTGGCTCCTCTGTTGGTCCTATGGGGCAGTCTGTTGTGTGCTGGGATGCTGCTTGTGTGTGCTTTGCCTGTGTTCGCTGTGAACCAGGACTTAAATTCTGGAAGTGTGGCATCCCTCCCTGTAGCAAGTGTTTGGATCTTGATGGCCGTTAATGCCCCTTCCAACCAAAGCTATTCTATGGTTCTGTTATCCTATGAAGTAATGTCTGAAGTAGTTTAAGGATGTCTCTGTGTGGATGCAGGACGTTGTCTATATGAGCTTAGGTGGTCACCCATGAATCCTAGAGAAGGAAGTGAAGGCAGGATCTGAAAGGAGTGTGAGAATCATTGGACAAACTAGCAGGCACATCTGTGTGAAAACAGTAGAAAAGAAGCCATAGACAAAGCAGAAAGAAAATGAGTATTGGGCACGAGAAGAAGGAAGGTTTGACAGAGTAATGCCCATGGGTGAATTTTGGGAGTTAGAAAGCTACAAGGAAGGCAGAAAGAACACTGGGAAAGACAGAAAAAAATATATTGATAGAAAATAATAGAGAAAAGCAAAACAGCAGGTTAGAGAGAAGAACTTCAGCTAGTAGGGGAAGGTGAAAGTGGAGAAACAAAGTAAAGCAGAGTTAACTCTGAAATCTGTGGCCAAATGTGTAACTGCATCTAGTATTTTGGACTAATCCATAATTGTTAGAATCCTCAAACTTATCCAAAGCTAATTAAAAGCCTAGGATAGAAGAAAAGAGAATTTTTAATCTAGAGTTAGTTGAAAATATTTTTAAAGAAACATCAAAGGGAAAAATAGAAAAAAGCGCGTAAGATTGTAATACTTGTAAAATGTGTGTGGTTTTCATCCATTCTTGCAGGTGGATAAAGAGATTTATGATTTCTTAACCAGTGGTTAGCTATGCTTTTTTTACCATCAGAAGCCATAATAAAAGCCATGGTAAACATAATGGTAAGAAGTATGCTTGTTATTGATCTTTTGTGAAAGAGCACTCAAAAATAAATGCTTAGCTTGGGAAGGCTTTTCTATGCATAATGTGAATCTTTGAGGTTGTACGGTAATAGGTGGTGGTGGTACAACTGGTATCATCTTCAGGACTAGCACTGGCACTTACTTAAGTGCTCCTGAATTAAGAAGAGAAGATTGCCAACTGTGAAAAAGCCAAATGGGTTGTGTTAGTTGGACCTGTCTTGCAGTAGGGAATAAATCCAAAGCTGTACTTCAGAGGAGATGGAAAGAAAAAAAACAGCTTTAGCCTAATCAGAGCTGAATATCCGAGGTTGGGGTTGTACCACCTGCCTCAGTGTTCATGCAGGAAATTCTCAAGCTTTTGTTTATTCTATTTTCCATACTGAGAAAACAGCTTTGAAGAGTGTTTTGAGGAGGTGGCTTTGAGTTTTTGCTGAAGGAGGGAATAAGTTACGTCCCAGACCTTGTTGAGTTCAGTGTCGTCGCAAAGCACTGGTCTGCAGTGTCTCTTGGGTGTGATGGACAATTTACATTATCAAGGTAATGCTGAGAAGGGAAAGTTGTGCAGATTTATTGAGCTCTGAATTGGAAATCTGAATAGTTAAAAATTACTAAATCTGCTTTGGTATATTCAGATGCATTTTAAAATCATTTGGCCCATCTTTACTCAGACATTATAACATTTCCCTGACTGTACTTTTCTCAAAGCTGTAATATCAAAATGTGCTTTAACTGAACCATTGGCAAAAGAAAGAAATATTTGTTTTTTGGTTTGGGTATAAATAATCATCAGTATTGCTTGGACATGAAGGCTGGGAGTTCCAGGTCATAAATGCAAAACAGTGTGAGATCTGCATAGAAAATACACCATACTGGGACAGAGCAACCATTTGTACATTGCTTAGCAGAAACAGTACTAATAAGGTATACTAATAATAAGGGTTATAGGATACAAATGTGTTAGATTATCTTTGCCCAGTTCTGCTTCAGGCATAAATTTCTTTTTTCTCAACAAAATAGGAATTGTCTGGAAACTTTTGCATTGTGATGGTTTTAATAAGTTCTTTAGGAAGACAGAGAAATACAACTTTACTATCTCAAATTTTGACTAAGCTCCAAACCTGCTTTGGTTCAGTAGAGCAGGCTTTTAAATTCCACTTTATTTCCTGGGTTTATTGACACATCAGCTTCGAGTTCTGGCTTGCAGCCTCATTTCCCTTGCCTTAAAGTGTGTGATTTTTAAAGGCTCTGAGGTCATGTTCTTTCAAAGCATAAGTAATTTACTAAACCATTACATCTTAAGTTGGTCAAGGGAGAAGAAACGTCTGTTGTGATCAAAAGGTAGACTCTGTTACTCTGTCCTGGAGCACTTGTTCCATTTCATATTCACTAATTTCCAGCTGCAGCAGTGACATTTCATTGTTTGGCTGTATTGACATATCATAATTTTTCAATTATGAATTCACTCGTATTTCAGTGAAGAAATGACAAATGCCTTTTTTTGATGTGAATAAATATCACATCACTTGGTAACCATTCTGCAGCCCTTGTTTGACTAATGAAAATGAACAGCGTTTGAAGGCATTGTGAGAAAGTTCCTTTTCTGTGGATCAGTCACATTGATCTTCTGAGTAACAGTGACTTCATTTAGGTGGATGAACTAAGGTGCTTCTGTCTGATATGCTGTTGATGGTGTCTCATAAAAATAAACTATTAAGGTGCCTTTAGCTGCAACTCTCATATAAAGTGATTTCTCTTTTCCATAGTAATTAATCAGTTCTGTTGGAATTTCATGTGGCCTTCTTACTGGTGTTGATGAGACGTTATATGCTATCTTTGAAGTGAATTAAAGCATTTAGATCTCTTTGTTCCTTCAGTGTTTTTTTTTTCTCATGCAGTTAGAGACTTTATCAGTCTGTTACAAGTCAGAGTGTCCATGTGTATTGAGCCATACATTCAGGACACTTTTGTCCTTGACACTGACAAGATTAGTTAAATATCTTTCATGCTGTTTTTCCTAGGTTTTGTATATTTATTGATGTCTTAGGAAGCCAATATGGAGCTCTACATACATTGGATGTGTAACTGTCCTGAGTGGCTGTTCACAGGATGATCTCCCTTTTCTCTTCATGTGGGTCATCTTTTCATTTACCTTCTTGTCATCACTGTTGCCTAGACTGTCCCTATATGGTGATACACAACATTGATTCAAGGAAATCTGAAAGAATTAATATCTGTCTCTAAAATGGAACTTCAAAGATTTACACTTCCAAGCAGCTGGCCTCTGTGACAGAGAACTGCTGATGGGGTTGGACATGCTGGAGTGCCAGACCCTGCCATTTGAAATTCTTTCTGGTCATTCAGAACAAATGAAGGGAGGAGAAGCAGCACTCCCTGGTCATTGCCAACAAGAAGACCCCTCTCATCTACACTGTATCAGAAGGTTTATCATTGAGGGCTACTATGAAGAGCTTGGTTTGTAATTTCTCTTTCCTATCCACAAGTGCAGTAGTATAGCAACTTAAAATTGCATTTCATGGGCAGAGCAGAGTGTGTGAGTAGTTGCAGTGTTAGAATGCCCTGTTTTTTCCATCATCCACTTTTTTGTTTTTCTCTTCAAAAGTAAGCAGTGCAGAATTTGGGGGAAGGTGGTGGAAGCAGTTTGACTTACAGCTGCACAATTAATATATTCAGTAAGCATTTTGAAGAGGGCTTGCTCTCTCGGATTTGTTTCTATTTCAGAAGTGTTTGAAGTGTCCTTTCAGGCTGCGGAGAATGAATCTCAGCAAAGTAGGGAAAGGACCATGTTAGCTGTTCCCCAACACTCACTGCTGAGCACTGGAGTACAGCTTAGCAGGAAGTCTTAGTTTTGTCCTCAGACTGCCAGTATTGCCTTTTTTCTCAATAACAGTGAATGAGGAAAGGATTAGAGAAGCTGACTGTGCTGGGCCAGTCTAGGAATGTAGTCCAGAATGAAAGTTATTAGCTTAGCTCTTCAGCCCAGAAGGGATTCAAAATTCTTCATGACAGGCAGTGCGCTTACCCCTATCTCTGCATGGGGAATGAAACTGAGTAGTGCTTTGCAGCCTGGTGAATCCCTGATGTCTCAGGAGCTGCACCTAATGGATCTCTGTCATCTCCTCTTCTGCCTGAATAAAATCATCCCTATTTCCCCACATGATCGTTGTAGCTTGCAGCAAACTAAATAATCTTTAGAATCCAAGTTAGGACAGCAGGAGTGAAATTCATTCAGATCAGTACAGAAGAAAGACTGTAAGCATGAGCTTATCCCTATGGTGTTGTGTGCACTGCCTTTCTCTTACAGGATGAATGGCAGTCATCCAAGTTTCATAGAAAATCAGGATAATGTACAATATAAGTAAGGAGTGAAAAAGGAAAACTAATCAGAGCAGACAATTTTTTATGCAAAAGAAGTATATCTGTGAAGGTACTTGCAATGAAACATTCTCAGTTCTGATTTGGGCAGCATACACTGCATGCACTCTTCACTGCAACACCCTGTAAGAACATGGTTTTCTTTTGATCTCCTTCTGCAACTGGACTGCAGGCTCCCATATCCTTTTGGCCGTCACCCCTACATCTGCATGTCAGAAGTTTGCTTGGTAGCCGACTGATTTCTTTATCTCTGCAGTGAGCAACAGAAGTACTTTGAAGACCTTTATGTCAGGACTGAGAATACAGTGTTCTCTGTGAACTTATGCTCAGCTGGGTAGTGGATCTCTTACCCATTGCCACGAACAGCACCAAACTGGGAATGCAGAGCACCTCAGGTAAGTGTTTAAAAACGCCAGATGAACACAGTTTTGGATTGCTAAATATCCTTCTCATCACTGAAATGCATAAGTTTTGGTCACTGTCAAATTTTCATTTTTAAATGAAAATTTAGTTCAGGAACAGGTTGCCCAAGTGTGGATGCCCCATCC